>CAUYLG010069544.1:0-137031 GCA_963573385.1 Cacajao melanocephalus | reverse complement strand
ATTTTTGTGGATTTATCCACCTGTCGTCTTTGTAATTGCCGACTTTCAGATTGGGTCTGAGTGAACGTCTGGCTTGTTGGTGATGAAGTTTTTTCTGTTTCTTAGTTTTCCTTTGGCGGACGCCCCTTCCCCACAGAGCTTGGTCTTTCCGGGTTCAGCTGTGCTTACTGTGAAACTCTCAGTCCTCAGCGCTTCCAATCGCTGTTCTCCTTGTGGGGATGGGACCAGCCGAGCCTGACTCAAAGGGCACCCAGTCACGTATACTCCACACTGAGAAGCGCTGCGCTGCGCCGGGGTGCCGGCAAAACAGCTGTGCCGGCCAAAAGAGTCGCGCTGGCCACCTGTGTGGCTCCTCCACCGGGAATCTCCCAATTTGTGGACCACAGAAATTCGTTTGAAATTGCGGCGTCCACTCGCTCTCTGTGCTTTCACTGGGAGCTACAATCCTGAGCTGTTGTTAATAGGCCATCTTGGATCTCTCCACCCGGTGATGAAGTTTTTTCTGTTTCTTAGTTTTCCTTTGGCGTACGCCCCTTCCCCGCACAGCTGGACCTTCCCGCTTCAGCTGTGCTTACTGTGAAACTCTCAGTCCTCAGCGCTTCCAATTGCTGTTCTTGTGCGGATGGGACCAGCCGAGCCGGACTCAAAGGGCACCCTGTCCCGTATACTCCGCTCCGAGAAGTGCCATGCCAGGGCGCCGGCAAAATAGCTGCGCTGGCCAAAAAAGTTGCACTAGCGACCCATGTGGCTCCTCCGCCGGGAATCTCCCAGTCTGTGGGCAACAAAAATTTGACTGAAAGTGCGGCGTCCACTCGCTCTCTGCGCTTTCACTGGGAGCTACAATACTGAGCTGTTGTTAATCGGCCATCTTGGATCTCTCTCCTTTTTTTTTTTTTTTTTTTCCCTTAAAGAAAGAGTCTCGCACTGTTGCCCAGGCTGGAGTACAGAGGCGTGATCTTGGCTCACCACAACGTCCGCCTCCCACGTTCAAGCGATTCTGCAGCCTCAGCCTCCCAAGTAGCCAGGTCTACAGGTGTACGTCACCACACCTGGCCATTTTTTGTATTTCTAGTAGAGATAGGATTTCACTCTGTTGGCCAGGCTGGTCTCGAACTCCATACCTCGTGATCCACGTGCCTTGGCCTCCCAGAGTGCTGGGATTACAGGCGTGAGCAGCCATGCCTGGCCTAACGTATGTTCTGCAAGTTCAATTAGCCATTTAAAAAAATGTCTTAAATAAAATTTTCAGAAATAAATGCCTAAAATATATGATTTGTATTTCATATAAGTTTACATCAAATGTCAGCCTATAGTTGTTCTTTTTAGTGCAGTCCTCTCAACTTTAAATAAACTTTAAATTGGTAAACATCTATAAGCATTAGGCTACTTCATTCTCACCTATCCATTTTATTTCAGCTAGTAATTCTGTACACACTGTTGAGGCTATTTGAACTTGTGTGCTTTTTCTAAGGCACTTGGAAATTTCTTAAGCAGGTATGTTTTATAAATAAATTTCTGGTGATGGTGTGAAACTAGATTTTACAGGCTATAGTCAAAGAGATTGAGTTATGATACCATTTAATGATCTAGATAAAAATGAAATGTGAACTGTTACCAGTGGAGTTAAGACAAATGAGTTCAAGAGAGAGTTCTGAAATAGACTTTACAAGAATTTACAACAAGAATTTATTTCTGATTGAATACCCTATAATCAGAAAGGAAAGGGGATAAAGCTTGAGATTATTGTGCCTTGAATGAATGATGGTTGGGAATGTCTTTAGCTATTACTGGGCATAGAGAGAGGAGTAGGAGATTTGGAAGAAGGGTTGAGTTCGGTTTTTATGTTATGTGTAGTTTACATCTTATGTGGCTGTTCTCCTACTTCTTTCATGTCTGACGGAGATATACCTGGGTAAATAAGAAGCAAGTACTAACTATCTCATTGTTCAGTGTGCCACTCAGCTTTTTTTAAATTGCCTAAAATATTTACGTATTTTGAAATTCGTGGTACAGTTTCTTGAAGAGTATATGGCAGTAGTTTCTCAGTTGTGTCCACTGGTAATTTAGAGGTGTGAATAATTAGTTGATTGAAACTACAGAGAAACCTTGTGAGAAAAGAAACAGGTCAAAGTGTGCCTGAACACAAATCTGCAGCTGATAACTCCCATTTCCAAGGATATCACACTTTGAAGTTATGAGGGGTGCTTCTTCTCTCATCATATGCGTGCCCAGATGCCTGCCTTCCAGACTACTAGTTGACTACACTATAGTGTATTCTAGCTCATCTGTTGGGAAGCACTTCTAGCAAATACCAAAGTATATTTCCTGCCGTTACTGTAGCTCTACTGTATTCCTTCTAGGGTATTTTATTCTCCATGTCTTTCTTAAATGTATGCTATGTGTACCTCTCAATTCTTAAAAAGTATTCATATGTGAGACTGCTTTTACTTAACGTATGTGAAAGTTTTATTTTAAATGAATTCATGTTTTATAAACCACATTTTTAAAAGAATTTAAATTTTTAAAGAATTTTTTACTTTTTAAATTTTTTTTAAAAAAGTATTTAGAGAGACATTTTACTCTAACATTTCAGAATCCTAGCTCTGCTGCTCAGTTAGCTACTTGGACAAGTAACTTTGACTTTCCTTATGTTGGTTGCTTCCTGTGTATATTAGGTGCAATGAAAGGAACTACTAGGATTGTTTAAAAACTAAATGGGTTAATACATGCAAAGCACTTAGAATGGTACTTTGCATATATAACTAATTGCTAAATAAGTGTTTATTGCCATTATCTTCATCTTCATCTCACCGTCTTTTAAATATACAAAAAAATTATCAGCTGATTAAATTTGTTTTAAACAATCAAATCCTTTATTGTGCAGTAGGTTATTTTATGATGGTAAAATAATTGTGTTTTTCTTAAAATTTTAAATATAGTTCCTAATTTTAAAATATAAACAGATTTCTTATATCAAAGATTAGGTCTTTTTAGGAAGTGAAGATAGTCTCTGTATGTTTAGATTGTAAAAATTTGTTTTAAATACCTATTTATCAAGGGTGATGATCTTGAATAATATTTTTTTTATATATATTTATCTCTCAAAACAATACCAATAAAATGTCAATAGAGACATTCGTATTTATACATACATACACACACACAATAACAAAAATAGAAATTTCAAAAGAAATTTGATACTTCATGATTTCATTATCAGTCATTATCTCTTCTTCAGAAAATATAGTTTAGAAAATTATTTCATAGTTTAGGAAATAACTGTGGGTCAAAAGATGAAATTTTAATGTATTGCTAGTAATTATCTGCAATGAGATTTGGGGACTTTTTGATAAATTTCTAAAATGTTTTCATTTTGAAAGATAAAATGGTATGATAAATGCAGGAGTAGTCACAGAAGATGGGCTTATTCAAGAAACAGTGCTTTTTGAAAAACAAAATTTTGCTAAATAGGATTAAGATTAATAGGTAAAGATAACAGTTATATCAAGAAGGGTTCTGAGAGCAGAAAGAGACAAGGAGTTCAACCTGGTTGAATTAGGGATTAATTTTGAGAACATTTGATAGTAAAGTTTGGGCCAGATTATGGATATTAGAAAGTCATAACATGTAACAGTTCAGTTTATTTAGTATTTACAAAGTGCCAGAACTATCACTGTAAAATTACCTTGCTATACAAATGTTTTTCAGTTCACATGAGTCCTGTGTGATATTTTTATTATCTCATTTTGACATAAGGAAATTTAGGCACAGAATAGTTAAGTAATTTTCCCAGGATGATGTGTGTTACGTAGTGGAGAGGAAACAACTTAGAAGCCTATCAGAAGAATTTCAAGTTGACACAATAAACAATAGAGAGCCACTATTATTTCTTGAGCAGATAGAGTATTTTAGGATCTCTTTGGGAAAAGGGTTCAGGATGAATTGATAAGTAGTTTAGGAAACAGTTTCAATAATAAAACAGCCAAATAATGGATACTTGAGCTAGGGTTTCAGCTCTAGTGGTGTTGACTCTGAAAAACACTTGGGTTAAAATTATTTAGTTTTAGGGATTGAATAAGAAAAAATATTCAAGAGGTAGCCAAGGTTTCTGATTTGGGATATTTGGTCATCAACCTTATTTATTTTATTTTATTTATTTATTTTTTAATAGAGACAGGGTCTTCCTATGTTGCCCAGGCTAGTCTCAAACTCCTGGCCTCGAGCAGTCTTCTCGCCTCAGCCTCCCAAAGTGCTGGGTTTACAGATGTGAGCTACCATGCCCTGCGAAATATTTTTTAAAAAAAGACCTGGTAGTTAGGAAAATGAAGTCTTTAAAGCATTGTGGTATAGTATAAAAGTCTGGCAAAAAATTAATTGGTTTTGAATATATTAAATTTGATGTGATGATAATGTGTGCAAGTAACATGGAACACAATCCGATACTACAGTTAGTGATGCAAATTTGAGATACAAACCATGTGATGAGTGAATTTTCCTAGGCAGTAATTATGTGGGATAAGAAAAACGTGTGTTGTTAAGAGATACTGAAAAGATACATTGTTTTAGGTAATGTTAAATTGCTAAGATCGCTAGACATGCTTATTATCCCAAAGAACAGTCCATTCCAATTCAGTGATAGGTACATAAGATTTCTTCAGTGTCTTTCCCCGTCCTGCCTACCATTAACTGCTAGAAATTTATTATTTTAAGGCAGGATGGTTTGAATAACTAACTTGTACCTAGATTTTACCTTTGTTCTTCCTTTGACCTAGGTCAGTGGTTTTCAAACTTTACTATATGGGGGTCTATAAATAAAACTGTATATTCTGAGTGGTTTCAGAGATTTTCAGAGATTGATTTTGACCTGTGTGTCTGTGTGTGTGTGTGTTTTACTTTGTATGTGAACCAGCATCATTTATTTATTATCCCATTTTGCAGTAAGGAAGTATAGGCACAGAATAATTAAGTAATTTTCCCGGGATGATATATATGCTATGTGAAGGAGAGAGAACAACTCTAAAAGCTGGTCAGAAAAATTTCACGTTGACCAAATAAAGTGAAGCCACTGTTACTTCCTGCGCAGATATGGTACTTTGGGTCATATAATGTTAGATATGGTTCTTTTGAGTTGTCTGAGAGTGGTTTAACATTATTCTACCCCCATTTGCCTAAAAATAATTTTATTCAATAAAAATAATCCTTAATGAAGCTTAATTTGAGTAATTTGCCAGTGGAAATTAACTCTTTGTAAGTCTCTAGTGTGGGGATACTTTCTTTTCATATGTTCAAAAAATTCTAATATCATGTAATGTGGTTCTAAAAATTGTCCCTGTTTTGCAATTGATCTTAGCCAAAAGGCCGAGAAGCGATGTCCCTATTTAATTATAGAAGCTAATTTGTGCTACATTCATGCTCTTAGGCATTAGATAATATAATCAAAATATATGGGTATTATAAGCATATGGTAAGTGCTACATACATATATTTACTAATTAACTAGATTAATAGCAGCAGGATTTAGACTCCAAACTTCAAAGCATTGGTTCAAAGTGGTAAAAGATGATGGAGGATCTCTAGTCACTCCTTTACACCCACCATCTTAATTCTGATGGCAAAGTAGACATTTACAGATTTTCCCTGGGGATTTTCACAATGCCTGCCCTACCTCATGAGGTAAGTCCTCAAATTAAAAGCTACTTTGCTCAGCTGAGAGTAATAATAATCTGTTGAAGCTTAAGTAGTTTTTAGACCTTTTAATAGTTACCCCTCTTACCTCCCACTGCCAAAAAAAAAAAAAAAACAAAACAAAAACCAAAAAAGCAAAACTGTATCTGGAACCCAAAAATAGAAAGTAGATGTCACCTTGAAAACCTCAAGATTAATTTAATTAAACTAATAAGCAAAATTTGAAAAGGAATAAGAACTTTTTATTTCAAAATTGAATGGTTGCTATCAGCATTTACTAGTATTCTTTATGAGAACTCAGATAATATGATAAACACAACACGGTAAGTGTTAAATTCACTTTTTATTATACAACTATGAGTATGTAATGAACAACGTTACAGGACATTATCCCTAGCATTTAATTGAGCTCTGCACAATGTGTTACGACAGGGAGCAGTTTTATGTGGATGTCTGTTCACAAACCTGAATTTAAAACCAGACCTGTTTTGAGCTTAAGCCTTACTTGTCAGTGAAATATTTATAGTAAGCTCATTTATTTGGAGATGACAGAAAGCTTTTCTGCAAGATCTATATATCATTAAAAGGGTTAATCAGGCCACTTGAAGCTCTCCGGATAACAAATGTGTGTGTCTGTAATGTATGTATGTATGAATTATTTTCTTTTTTATTCCAATCGAATGTTTATGAAACCTCCAAATTGCCTCTGCTAAATCCTTGTCTTTGTTGAAGTGATTTGGGAAAATGCAGGTCTGGGCTATAAGTTCAGCTTTTTATTTAGTCGTTACTTAAAATTCACAGAATAACTGGAAGTATACGTGGTAATTTTGTAGATCCTTTCCTTTCTGGAATCCTGTAATGTTTCTTGGTATTAGATGTCAAATTCAAAATTTTGAGAAGGAATATATTTGCTAAGAGTAATACAGAAATGCTTGTTACGACATTTCTGTATTTCTTAATAACAAGTCATGCGAAAATGTGGTTTCTCCAGTTAGACCATTAAGCCCTCAGTACTCAGGAACATAACTAAAAGCACTCACATGAAAGAACAGCAGTTCAGGATACTGGGAATAAACAAGTGGAACAGTGGGAATCAGGCAGTGCATTTTAGGCATTTCTGGGATTAGCAATTAGGTATTCATATGAACTCAGTTTGTGAGAGGATTCCATCAATGACTCTTCAAATTTAAGCAGCAAAGGCCACCACTAACTCCTAAAATACAGTGATCTTTAATACCAGTTTATTTGAATGGGGAAAATTTGCCACACATTTTCTCATTTTCTTCTTCTTGTAATTGTAGAGCAGCAGGAGCATTTTAAAAGTTACATCCACCAGCCTGGGCAATATGGTGAGACCTTGTCTCCATGAAAAATAAAAAAAATTATCCAGGCATGGTGGTGCACACCCATGGTTCCAGCTGCTCAAGAGGCTGAGGCAGGAGGATGGCTTGAGCCCAGGAATTTGAGGCCAGCTTGGGCAACATGGCAAGACCCTTGCCTCTTAAAAAAAAAAAATAAAAAAGGGTATATCATAAATTTGTGTATGATAAAACTTTTCTATTGCAAGATATTTTTCTAAATATGGAAAATAGTTTTTAGAATTGAAATGTGGTCAGGCACAGTGGCTCACACCTATAATTCCAGCAATTTAGGAGGCTGAGGCAAAGGGATTGCTTGAAGGCAGGAGTTTGAGACCACCCTGGACAAGTGTAGTGACACCTCATCTCTACAAAAATAATAATAATTAGCCAGGTGTGGTGATAGGGACCTATAGTCCTACCTACTCAGGAGGCTGAGGCAAGATCATTTGATCCCAGGAGTTTGAGGCTGCAGTGAGCCAGGAGCATGCTGTTGTACTCCAGACTGGGAGTCTACCTCTTAAAAAAGAAATTGAAATGGTATTTTTACAAATATATTTTGTGCTGTGGTATGTATATTTAAATGCTCAGTTTAATATGTTAGAGTTTTCTTAAAGTGAAATAGAATCTCTAAAAATTCATTTGACTTAGAATTATGGTTGTTGGTAAAATTTATCTTTATATAGAGAAATTAGTTTATGTTCTGTGTATGACTTTAGATACACATACACTGTATATGGTGTCAATTCTTATTTTTTTGACATATATGTGTCAGGAGTAAAGGAAATAGCATTCTAAAAGCAGTTATATGTCTGTACTTTCTTCCTTTGCTTAAACATGTGAATGGTTGTATTTACATGTAATTTGTGTATATGTGTATGTTGTCATGTAAATACATGGTAAATGGTTCCAATTTCTTTCAGTGGCTCTGAAAATTTAGTGTTGCATGATACTTCTCTGGTTTTGGGGTTACTTGTAAATAAGTCTACGTATATAACATGTCTTGTGGATTTTGCATGCTACACTAATCTCTGTTAACTCTGTCCCCTCTTTATTCAGAGCATGCTGTCAAGGTCCTTTAATTCCAATTTTACTGCTGTAAGCAGTTTTCACTATGGCAGCTCTAGGGATCTGCATGGCAGCCAGGGCAGTCTTGCCTTGAGTGTTGCAGACGGAAGAGGTTCTGGTGGGCACATTTTTCGAGTGAGTACCTACATTAGACCAATACTTTTAGCTTGTAGAAGAGAAAACCCAAAATTTTAAGTGTTTTAATGTTTCCAGGAAACACTTGTGTTTTAATGTTTCTGGGTTAGAGTAGAAACCTTGATTTCCTCTGAGTTCTTCCATGGCTTAGCTCTAAATCATTCTTCAAAGCTGATATAGTCAGTATCTCTTGAGTTTCTTTGGTCATAAAATAATGATATAGTTGGCGCTTGTTTATGCAAAAAGCAGTGAACAATAGGAATAACTGAGAGATTTTTAAAAACTATTGTTTGTAGTATTTTTCCTTTTAATATTAAAATTTTCTATTCTTAACTAAAGATTTTAAGGCTATGCTATATGTAGTTCAGAGAGCTGTTAATAGGGAGGAAAAATTTTAATTCCAGCGATTGAGAATTGACTGAGAACAAGCACTACCCTGAACTAAGGTTAATCATAATTCACTGAGCATGATTAACTGTGAGGCTGGAGAAATTGTAGTATCAATGAAAAGAGAAAACACCAGTCCTTTCTTACTCACTTTTTACCATATTTCCTTAGTAGTGAAGAAGAAAGGTTTATTATTTTAACCAAAATTAAGTGTGAGGGGGATAAAAAGGCAGGGAAAGAGAGAGAACAACTCTAGCATGGCCCTGTTTTAAGATTTTTTTCCCATAACAACTTGAAGTGGTAGCGTGGTCTCTAAAATACTTTCTTCTACCCCTCTCCTTCAATCCTGAAAAGACTTTTTTCTCTATAATAACCCTATTTTGTCCCTTCCCCATAGTTTCCATGTGAATTCTTTGCTTACTTCTGGGTCCTTCACTTCTACCTAAACCATGGTGTCTCCCATTTTAATATATCCCTGGCTTTGCTCTGTGGTGTTCTGGACTAGGAGCAATCTCCTGGATTATCTTTGCTCTGGCTGTACCTGACCTAGACCCTGTCCTTTGTCACTTGCCGCCATGTGATTCCTACTATTAGAGTGGCAGCAGTCATGTTGAAATCTCCCAATTTATTTTATATGATTTGTTTATTTAGAGTTGGAGTTTCATTCTTGTTGCCCAGGCTGGAGTGCAGTGGCACGATCACGGCTCACTGCAACCTCCACTTCCCGAGTTCAAGCGATTTTCCTGCCTCTCATCCTCCCAAGTAGCTGGGATTACTGTCACCTTTCACCACGACTGGCTAATTTTTGTATTTTTAGTAGAGATGGGGTTTCACCGCATTGGCCAGGCTGGTCTCGAACTCCTGGCCTCAGATGATCTGCCTGCCTCAGCTTCGCAAAGTGCTGGGAATACAGGTGTGAGCCACTGTGCCCAGCCAGGAACCATCCAATTTAAAAGATGTGAGAGAAGAGTGATAATTATCTGTCCTTCATTCCAGGAGTCCATGGGGGTAAAGATCGGTGGCTTTTATTAACTCAAGGGTAATCTTTGCCATTTATCTCACCTGGAACAATTGTGTTTTCCAGATACTTTTATAGTAACATTTTGTGCTTGTTTTTTTTTTTTAATTCAGAGCCTTTGAGTCCATTGAATTTTACTTTTTCCTTCATGGTATGCTTGTTCTTTAAAACAGTAGGTAAACATAGTTATGCATTCACACTTGAGTTTAAATTTCAAGCTAGAGCTAAATTCATTATTATGTATTCTAAAAGCACATCTCAAAAAGGGAGAAGGAAAATAAAGTATTCATTGCATAAATATACAAAATTAGATCAAACCACATCTAAAAATTCTAAGCCATGGTTTGAACTAACTGCATATGATAGATCTGTTGCAGATACAATTTCTATGATTAAATTAGAAATCCTTTATATGTATGCTGTAATATATCATAACAAAGTAGATTTTAGATTATTTTTTCAATATGATGTAGTTTGCATTTCTTTGTTGCTAGCTGTAAATTGTTTTGAAAGTAACAGTAGTGCTGTTTATCACAATCTGTTTTGTTTTCTAAAATACATCTGGGGATGTGTTTAGAACTAAAATTGAAGTGAAAAACATATGTGTCTTGCTTCCTGGCATATTTATAATAAGAAATATTCAGAGGCTCTGTGCGGTGGCTCACACCTGTAATCCCAGTGCTTTGGGAGGCCAAGGCAGGAGGATCACTTGAGCCCAGGAATGTGAGATCAGCCTGGGCAATGCTGGGAGACCCTGTCTCTGACCCCTCCAAAAAATGAGAAAATTAGCCAGGCGTGGTAACACCACACCTATAATCCCAGCTACTCAGGAGACTGAGGTGGAAGGATTGCTTGAATCCAGGATGTCAGAGCTGCAGTGAGCTGTGATCACACCACTGCACTGCAGCCTGGGTGACAGAGTGAGACTCTTATTTCCAAAAAAAAAAGAAAGATTGATTCAGGGATAATGAGATTGAGTCTGTTTTTCCCCTAGTTTGGTAAAGTATAATACAGGGATATTATTTGGCCTATAAAGATATTAATCAGTTAATTGGTTTTAATAGCATTTCTCCAGATTAGTACTTTGGAACTATTGAACTAATATCAGTGTGACAGAATTAAGCTAAAGCAAATTTTATATTAATTTCACACCCCAATCTTATCCCAATAAAGCAAATTTTATAAGACTATAAGTGTATTGGTTCTGCTCATCATTAAAATTTAGGGGGGAAAAATATCCCATGTGTTACTGTTCTGTTAGAAGAACAGCAGTTAATTTTTTTTTTTTTTTTTTTTTTTTTTTACCAAAAATCTTTTTATAGTGCTCAACACAAGTGTGTTTTAGTTGGTCTTAACATTTGAGAGTCTAAACTTTGATTAATTAATAACTACATTTATTGCTCAAAGGTGGCAAAAACTAGGTATTACTGTAAATAAAACCCTAAAAGGAAAAAAGAACAAGCAGAGGAATTTGTCTTCTACATGTGTGTATTGTACATAAATAGATTAACAGTGTATTTTCATATAAGCTTTTCATACATACAAAAACATCTTTCTGTGTACCTTTGGAAGAAATGAAAGATACTAATTGATGGCAGTGATGATGGCAATGTTTGTTTTCATCTTTGCACTATTTGGCAATATTTTGTCCTAATCTTCTCTCAAGTGTCATCATTTTGGTTTCACATCTTAAAGAACATTGTTTACTTTTTATTTCCTGCTCATTTGAAGCATCCCCAGACATCCAGTCCAACAGATCCTTGTCAAGATGGTATATTCATTTCAGGACAGCAGAACTACTCATCAGCCACAGTTAGTCACAAAGATGTTCCTCCAGACAGCTTGATGAAAGTAGGTGCTCAGAGAAAAAAATTTAGTGTCTGTGAGCTTTCTATATTTTGCAACTTTTGGAGTAGAAATGTGTGCTTTAGCTGAAAGTACTTTTTTGAGGGCTTTCCTTCCTTGATTAGTAAGGATTTTAAAAATATCAGAAATACAAAATAGAATTTGACCCTGTCTACTGTTTCTCAGTTTACTCCATGATTTTTCCATGCTGGAGAATTATTTTATTTTTGCATTGAAATTTCTATTGTATTGTACCACCTATTTATTTTATCATTTGAATCAAGGCCTTTTTGGTATTCCTGGTAGTAAAACTATTTGGAGAATTGAAGATGAAGTTGTGTTAAATTCTTCATTCTAGGATCTTTTATTATTACTAAAGTCAAATATAATTACTTCGAATATAATTAGAAATCATTTTGAAAGACTTTTTATATGGTAGAAGAGATGATGGTTGTATTCTTAGTACTTTTGTTGCAATTATCTATGTATGGCCAGTGCCAGAGAGATAATTTTTTACTATCTTTCCTCAACTATTCTTTCTTATTTTTCTGATTCCATGCCTCTAGTATGACCAGATATAATTATGAAGCATAGTTATCTATTACATAAAACTTTTCTGTTGCTCTTCAGAGTAGCCATCCGATCATCTAATATATAAGTTCATAAGTTTCTATTATTTTACCCTTTTTTCTTTTAATTGAGCTTTGTCATCCAGTTTTTTTTTTTTTTTAAATTACATGCATTTTGTGGTTTAGGATTACTGAGTTTAATACTTTTTAATTTCCTGAGCCATCTGCTAATTGTACCTTAATATATTCCATGTGTATGTTTAACAATGATGTAGGCAAGACCAAATATCTGGTGTCACGGAGTCTTAAGGCCAGTAGTAATTATTACCTGGATTTTTCCCAGGAGAAAGATACTGAATCTGCATGCAGGAGTAAATGCTATAAACATAGACAATCTCATGGGCTATTTGCAGAATTGTGTGTAAGTAATAAAGCAACAGCACAACCAGTTAATTACTCATGGGCAAACCAGATGCATTAAATCTACAGTGATCAAGTAATAAACAGGTTTCTTTCCCCAGAAATGTAGGGCTGATATAGCACGTCATTTTTCTTCTCTCTAACCAATATAAGATTTGTCATAGAGTAATATCCTTGTGTCCTATCACAAAATACGCATGTGTGTTCCCAGACTTCAGAATTTAAGTTCTCAACAATAACACAAGTTACCAGTGAAATAGAATGCCTTGTTTAAAAAGTACAACTCTTCACCAAAGCTAAGCTACTTTGTATCTTTCAGCAAGGTTCACCAAGAAAAGCATGCAGTTCTGAAACTGTTGCCATATCTTTCTTCAAACTTTTCTATTTTTGGATAATTTAGGGAAATGAACCTCAACTGTTTCCCTCATAGTTTTCCCGTAATTTCCTTGTCGATGAGATTTTCTTTCTCTTAATAATCAACAAGAAAATTACATATTTTTTTGTACACAAAAATCTTTTTATATGCAAATATTTGTAATATGACTGTAACCTCTTTTTTTGTTTTTTTGTTTAGAGATTGAGTCTTGCCCTGTCACCCAGGCTGGAGTGCAGTGACATGCTCACAGCTCACTGCAGCCTCAAACTATTGGACTCAAGCAATCCTCCTACTTGAGCCTCCCAAGTAGCTGGGACTACCAGTGTGTACCACCATGCCTAGCTAATTTTTTTTTTTTAAGAGATGGGGTCTTGCTGTTTTGCCCAGGTTGATCTTGAACTCCTGGCCTGAAGCAATCCTCCTGTGTAGGCCTCCCTAAGTGCTGGGATTATAAGCATGAACTACTGCACCCCACCTCTTAATTTTAAAGATAGATTCCTCATGGTAACAAAATAAGCTATTATCACATTTCTACAAAGCTGATTTTAAGTCAGGTTTATTCTCTAAAAAAAATGAGAGGCATCTTTAAGAAAAACCAATAATTTCAAGTTTTTTGTTTTTTGCTTTGTGAAGAATCGAGTAGAATGTCAACATTTAATTTTTGTGGCTATTAGTCTGTGGAATTAATAATATTAAGAGATTGTAAAAGTTTCTAACATACATACAGGGAATAAGTCAGTTTTCTACTACATAGATAGCTGAATTGACTTGTTAATTTTGGAAAGGAGGGAATAAAAGTAGAAAAGTATATTCAAATTTGGAAAGAATTTTACCACAAAATTAGTTTTTTTCTGACGAAAAACATCAGCAAATGTACCTTTTGTGTATGTGTGTTTGATTTAGTATGGGAAAAGATACACATCTCATAGATTGGCTTAAATTTTAAAATTTTGACATACTATGTGCCATTTTAACATTTGGTTACTGTAAGATCTAGGAAAATACAAATATTGCTCACAAAAAAGCAAGTAATTTAAAATGTAGATATGATATACTTCCATTTGAAAGCTTAAAAAAAGTGAATTTAACAACAAGCACTCAGGAAACTTTAGAATTAAGACATTCGTAGCTTATTTCTTTTAAGGTTTAAAATTATAGAAAAATAGTAAGTGGCATGGTATTGTTTGACTTATTAGAATGTGAAAACTCTAGTGTTTTTGTGATGCTCCAAGAAGAAATCCAAATATTTGAAATAAGACATTATTATTGGTCATTTTAAGATACTTCATGTTTTTCTTAGATGCCTTTGAGTAATGGACAGATGGGCCAGCCTCTCAGGCCTCAGGCAAATTATAGTCAAATACATCATCCCCCTCAGGCATCTGTGGCAAGGCATCCCTCTAGAGAACAACTAATTGATTACTTGATGCTGAAAGTGGCCCACCAGCCTCCATATACACAGCCCCATTGTTCTCCTAGACAAGGCCATGAACTGGCAAAACAAGAGGTAAGAATAATCAAGACTATTTGAAATATGGGACTAAGCTTTTTATGTATTTTTATAGGTTACTTAATTATTAGCAATAAATCCATATAGAATTTTAACATAGTTATTACCATTTTGTTTAAAGTTTTACTTTTATGTTACATTTATAAGGTGTTAAATTTGGTAATTTTTATTTGACTTTGTGATC
Source organism: Cacajao melanocephalus (assembly GCA_963573385.1). Lineage (NCBI taxonomy): Eukaryota > Metazoa > Chordata > Mammalia > Primates > Pitheciidae > Cacajao > Cacajao melanocephalus. The sequence goes on along the minus strand of CAUYLG010069544.1, from coordinate 122,476 downwards.
ATATAGGATTTAGTATTTTGAGCCTGATTTTTTTTAGTACAGTTGCTTTTCCACAACTGGTTGATACTCCAGTAGTCAGGCATTTCTTACGAATATAAATAGGAGACCATTAAGCTGAACTTGTTCTGTGACACTTAAAATCTTAATTCCTTAGATTTTGAAATTTGACTACAGACTTCAAACTACTTTGAGTATTTAATATTAAAAAGTAATTAAAAAGCGAGCCACACATTCATATATCTTGATAGTTATTAATAACATGATCAATAATATTAGAAAGTTAGGTAGAGATCAAATGGTTTATTCATTTTGATTGTGTCTCTGGTCAAAGGGAGTGTTTCATTCTTGCATCTTTTTTTATAGCTTGGTTATAAAAACTATCAATTGTTCATATTTTAAAATCCCAACTCCTTTGAAGCCTTTAAACAGATTCAATAAATGAAGAGTTGATATCACAAAACCACCAGTGGATCTTTTAGATATCGTATGAAATAAGCCAGTAAACAGAGATACTGTGTAATTTAGATGTCCCACAAGTGTAAACTGATATACATGTTTTGTTTTTATGTACTATGTCATTAAAATCTGTGATGTCTAAAAAGTAAAACAGGGTCAATATTAATTGATTCCTTATCCTCATAAGACAAGCAATAAAATTAGGAGCTATGCTTTATATAATCCCAGCTCTGCCTTTAACTCACTAACTCATTAACATAATATTCTATGTTGTATTTCACTTCATCTGACCAAATGTTTATTTTTCATGAATTCTTATTTATGTTTGTGTAGACTTAATCCATCAATATTTAAATATGGATGTTGTTGCATTATAGCTTTTTCTGAAATAGTAATAGTTTCCTTTATTTTCATATTAATTCAGATTCGAGTGAGGGTTGAAAAAGATCCAGAACTTGGATTTAGCATATCAGGTGGTGTCGGGGGTAGAGGAAACCCATTCAGACCTGATGATGATGTAAGTTTTCTTTGTATATTCTCAAAACATCTATAAAGTTTTATTTACCAATTCAATATTTCTTACATGTAATTGAAAATCTAATAGATGTTTGTGTAAGTCTAGGTAGACATCACCTTGATTCCCCTCGCTATTGCTTAGCTTTCTGTTTTGTAATTTGATAAGTTCAAGTTAATTGAAGAAAAACAATTTAACCAAAAACTTTGAATGTTTATGATATTATCGAGTGATTTTTAATTTTCTTAACGCTTTTTCACACATCTATTGAAGTAATTTTATTACTTTAACAAATATCACTAAAGTCAGAATTACTAGGGGTAAAAATAACTAGTTTGTCACAGTATTATACAAAGAAGTCAGGGAGAAAACTCGTACCATGATTCAAATATTTGCATGATGTGGAGGAAAAATTGCCCCTTGTTACTCTGTTGTATATACATACTGTTTTTAGTTAAATAATAATTATTTTTTTTTATTAAAGGGTATATTTGTAACAAGGGTACAACCTGAAGGACCAGCATCAAAATTACTGCAGCCAGGTGATAAAATTATTCAGGTAATTAAAATAAATATTTATTTATTTTTCATTTTATAACGCTAATGTTTTCATAGTTTAAAATGTATTCACTTTAACTTTAAAAATTGTGATTAAAAGTGTATTCACCTTAACTTTAAAAATTGTGATTAACAGCGTAGGATTTTGTTTAAGTTCAGGAATGCTAATTTTTACTAATTTGAGGGGGATTAGAGTGCCACTTCTTGGATGTGGGCTGTTGTCCTTTCAGAAATGGAGAAGAAAAATTTTAAATCTGAGAAACTCTTCTTATTTTTCTCTGTCCCCTCCTTTTCTTTGTTCTTTCAGCTACTCATTTTACCTAAACACTTGTAGTCTTAGGAGGAAGACAAGCCTAGGACACAAGTGTAGCTCTCATTTTCTACTCGTACTGTCACTGTTCTTAGCTGAGAACTAAGAAAATAACCCTCAAACAAAACAAAACAAAAAAACAGACAGACATTCAAGTCTAGTAGCTGCAGATTCTGAAAGCCAGACTGAGTTTGAATTCTGGTTCCAACACTTTTTTAAAATAAAATTAATTTAAAAAATTTTAAAAATAATTTAAAGCTTAGAGAAAAGCCACAATAATTTGCTACACCGTCTTTAGCATTTATTCTCCTCCTTTTCTCCCCTCCGTCTCTACACACACTCTCTCCCTCTCTCTCTCTCTCTCTCATACACTATACAATTATACACATTTATTTTTGTTAACCATTTGGGAATCTGTGGTTTCAGTTTTGTAACTGAACAAGTTACTTTCTCTCTCCATGCCTGGGCTTTCTCTTCTCTAAAATAAGATGGTGAAAGAATCTTTTTTGAGTGTTACGAGAATCAAAGGATCTAATTCGTGTTACACACTTAGAATTGTGTGTTTGATACACAGTAGAACCTCAGTAAATATTAACCTTAATTGTGAGAAATACGGTGGACTTGATGTGATGGCTCAAGACAACGGGAAGACTAGGTCTTGCCCTCTGCTACCCCCCAGTTTGGTCACCTCAGATGCACATTAACATTACGTAACACCATGTCCGACATTATTTCTTACGTAAGTGATTCCTAACGTTGGGCTGCTACATAAGAATTCTCTGAAAAATTGTACAAAATACACATTTCTAGACTCCATCTTCAGACTATTCCTTGGTTTGGGTAGGGCCTGTGAATCTGTATGTTATTTTAAGTTGTCAAAGTGATTCTTATTTTCTTCCAGGTTTGTGAATTATTTGGCAGAAATGCAAGTAAATTACTAGAAAATGTTTTTCCTAAAAGCATTTTTCCTCTTTCTTCTAGGCTAATGGCTACAGTTTTATAAATATTGAACATGGACAAGCAGTGTCCTTGCTAAAAACTTTCCAGAATACAGTTGAACTCATCATTGTACGAGAAGTTTCCTCATAAGCACTGTGGACAAAAAAAAAAGGGGGGGAAGACAGCAAGATTTATTGGAAGATACTTGCAGGGGAAATTAATATTTTGACTATTTTTATATATAAAGAACTCAAAAAATTATGTTCAAATTTGTACATTAATGAAGTAAATGGAACTTGTGGTTAGAGGGAAAGAACCACTGTACAGAATATAAAGGAGACTGTTGAATTCATACCATATAAAACTTGTTAGGTTTTTAAACATAGCAATCAAGGTTACAAAAACAAACCTGTGTTGTTTTTGTATAGATTGTAGGTTTATTTTTGGATTTCATACATGACTGAACTGTGTGCAAGGCAATAGTTAGCCTTGATTTTAGCCCAGAGATAGATGGCAGAGCTATCTATCTCATAGCTTTTATGCCCTTATTTTTATTCAACTAGTATTAATGTTTTTCTCCTGAAACTACTTTTTTTGATGTGGGCAAGATATTTGAAGTGTTGGCTTTTGCTATGTGTATATTGAATTGAAGAGTGAGTAGGTGAAGTTGGTGCTGGTGGGTTCACTTTCCAAGGCCAGATTAAAAGAGTTATTTTCTATAAAAATCTGGAAGCAAAGAATGGGGACGGGGGGAGCTATGTGGTAGTTTGTTTTTATTAAGAGAACAATGCAATAAAATATGTAATGTCTTTTTTAAAAAGTAAAAAAGACAATAATTGCATTTTATGAGCTCTACAGGATCTGTTCTTGTCATAGCCATTGACTATACATTTGCTACTGGTGATTCAGTTTTTAATTTTTTAGTCACAGGAAAATTTTAACTCTACTGTAGATGCATGTCCATGCATTTTCTGTGTTATGGAAATCCCCTGATTTTTTTTTTTTTTTGCAAATGGTGGTACTTGCAATCTGTTTTATAATTAGTGCTCCATTTAAATCTAATTTATAATTTTTATTTTAAGCAGCAAATGAAACAAAAACGGCCAGTTTTAAGACTGTGTTGCCTGTAACACAAAATGTAAGAAAGTTTAGTAGGAAAGCCTCTTTTTTCTGTTTGGCCTTGCATTGCCTTGGTAAAGTAAAAGGAAACAGTACGCATGGAGCTAGGAAACCAAAGTAAGTTTGTGAAACTGGCACAGTGATAGAGAATTGCTGTGGAGAGTTGTAGAGCAAAGGGAGGGGTCTTTGAGGCCTACCAGTGTGTAAAGGTGTTCAAATAAAGGGCTGTTTCTACAGGTAACATTAAATGTGAACTCAACACTTCAGAGTCTTTAAAGGGTTTCTACGTGTATGTATCAGTGTAATAGTGTTTTACCACCAACTGCCTTTGTTCCTAGTTACTGTAACAAATATTTGATGATAATAGAGATTTATTAATTTTGTTATCCAGACCATTAATTTTATTTGTTTTTGTTTTGTGTAATCAAATAAAATTTGAGTAACATGCAATGGTAAGGATTAATGCATGGTTATTTGGACCAGAAAAAAGTGCCATAGAAGACCAATAACTGTTTAGTTGAGGCTAGTCTGGAACCTTTCATTAGAGCAATATTTGGTTATTGCACTTCATTTTTATTTACTAAGAAATGCAATTTGGGAATTTTTAATCTGTTATGCTTTATCAACCTTGATTTTAATTAAGACTTTTATAAGACTGGCTTAAAACACCAACCCACATTATTTTTGCAAAAGTGAGTTGGACTCATGTTCCATTCTTGCTAGTCAGAGTGAATAGGCAGCACTTTTAAAAATATGTGAACTCAAATATTGCACTTCTTTCAGATGTTATCAATTGGTTATTGTACTGTATAGTTTTAATAATTTTGATTGAAACCCTTTAACAACTCTTTGTAAATTTTAACTCATTTTAGTTGATTTTCAGTACTATTTACATAGGAATTGATTTTTATGGATATAGTAGAAGAAATGTGCTGTATTTTGATAAAATTCACTTATTGTATGTGTGTTGTAATCTCTAAAAAAAAAAAAAAAAAGAATGACAGCTTCTTTAAGACAAGTCTCAGTGTTCCCTTTATTCTTAGTTTATTTTTAAATATTAATTTTTGCATTCTAAAATAGTTAACATTCCTTTTACTCATTTCAGATTTTCACAGTCATATTCTACTTTTAGTCAGAAATACATTTAATAAGTATAATTGTGAAGTTTTCAACTACTTTACCTTGAACACATATATAGATTATAATTTTGGAAAAGGAATTAAGCCTCTCAGAACAATGGATCTTCAGTTCCATTAACCTTAACTTCATTGTCTGCACATTACATTGAAGTATTCTAAGTGCAATAGATGTTATATCACTGGTATTTTGTCCTACTGTAGTTAATTAAAATTTTATAATATTCTTGCAACACAAAGTTGAGTAAGAAACTTTACCAAGAGGAGTAGTATAGCCAAGTTTTCTTTGAAAATACTGGAAAATTAAAATTAAATGACAGGACTTTTAATTAGAATTTTGTTGTAATAAGTTTCAAAATTTGAATAAAAAAATAAATTTTTTTGAGGAAGTGAAGACATTTTTAGTTTATATATTGTTGAGGAAATTGTAGTTAAGGCCTATACCCATAACTAACTTTATTTTAATGAGTATTATGTAGCAGTTCCTCAAAACCACAACTGTCTTTTAGTGGTTAAAATTTCTTACTCTAGCCAGTAAAAAGTTTTAGCAGTAAAAATGATATGATCAATGTATGCAATGTACAGTTGTTGACATAATCTAAAGTTTTATGCTGATTAAGGAATCATTAGTTCATATAAATCAGTGAAATTCTAAAATTCCCTACATATTTATTTTGTAAATATTCTTCTGACCTCTTTGGACTGGATATGAAGATGTACATATACTTAATACTTTTAAACACAAAATGTGCCATAAGCAGAACTAAGCTTTTAATTTGCTGTACTTTAAAAATCCCCATTAGCAGCTATGTAACATTTTATCAACCAACATTTATTCAGCATTCCAAATTTTTGTATGTATCTAGATGAAGCAACACATAGAGGACACATAACAAACTAATGATGCTTAAACTGTGGTTTATTTACAAAATTCAGGGTTAGAGAAATTCTCATGAAAAATACACAATTTTTTTGAGCATTAAAATTGTGTATATCTGGGTGTGGAAAAAAAAGTCATCTAGACAGGCAGCCAACTCAGACCTTTAGGTATGCATTTGTTTCTAAATAAGAACCTTCAGAGAAAGTTGACAAAACTATCTAAAGCTGCTATTTCTTTTTTTTCTATACCAATTAGATAATATATTTTATTTAAAAATATATTCACAACAGCCACAAGAACTGTAAGATAAGGAATAAACATCATAAAATATATGCAGAGAAAAATATGGAGAAAATTGTAAAACTTTATTAAGGACTGCTAATTCTACACAGAATTCTTAAGTCCAGAGGATAGTAAGTAGTCGTTTAATTTTGGAAAATTCTTAAGAGAATGCTATCTTCTACAGTCTCTTCAGGAAGCAATTTTTCAAGGTTAGAATTTGTGGTCAGCTATAATGTACAGTACTAATATCCAACCATCTGAAAATCTCATGCTAAGCTGAGAAAGCCTGTTTTAGAGAAAACACCTAAAATTTTTTTTTTAAAGAGAACAACCTGGATTTTATTGTAGAGACCAATCAAAATACTCCTGAACCTTTCTATAGACTCTTTAGGAAAGAAACAGACAAAAAGAATCCCGTTAACAACTTTCCTTTCTAATGTAACAACCAGGGACAATGGTGATCTGCTCGGCATCTGCCCATTTAGTTTCTCAGTCAGCCCACAATTTCATTTCAGGATAAAATTTGAGAAACTTGCATCACTGGGAAAGGAAGACATCAAAGCTGTAAAATTATGCTTTTCCCCTCAAGGGATTCAATAAAGCTTATTTTTAATGAAAACAAGCCTATAAATATTGATCTTCCTTAAATCTGATCAAATTAACCTTTTTTGTGTTGCTCCAACATAAAACTTAAGAAGGGTCTTTTTTCAGTTGCTCTTCTTTCAAACTTTTCCTTGTCAGAAAACTAAAGAAAAACTAATTGTTAAAAAATGAAAGCATGAGCAGAGAGCATGGATTTTAGGATGGATGATTTTAAGTTTCATCATCTTCGTGAAAGGAAGAACCTAATACTCTGAGAACTAATGCTGGTCCAGAATGCATACTAAACATCTTATATTTGGATCATCCTTCACTGCAGCATCCCTCAAAGGAACATTCATTCTCCCAAGAGCAGGAAGAGTTGTTTGCAGACTTGACTGTCAGAAATAAGTTATTCAAGGTAGCAAAAATGGAGCATGCTTTAATCTCCTCATCCTGTCCACATACCTATAAAGGGTGGAAAAGATTATTAATACTCCGATAGGCAAAGGTGTTATGTAATAGTCTTACCAGTTTTGTAAAATAAGGGAGTTCACTGAATCCATAATTTTTGAGAAATTCTTTGAAGGGCTAGAACCAGAGAATTCTACCATGAAAGGTGGATTTTGCTTCAGATGAAAGACAGTTTAAAGGACCAAGAATGGTGGTGATACTGCATTATAAGGAATTGGTTTAGTTCAACCACCTTTTATATGCCAGACTGTGCAGAAAGGACATCTGATTCAAAGCAGGAGTAATCAGTGTGGGTACCTAGATTAAGAAAGAAAGAAAACCAGTATAGCCCTTTTGAGCTAGCATGGTCTAACCATTTGCATGTTCTTCCTTTTGTCCACCATTAGTGCAGATAGTTTGCAATAAGCAAGTAACTCTCAGGCTCACAGTAAGGTGAAAACAACAAAAGTAACTGAAACTATGAAAAAAACACCGTGAGAGTTACCAAACAGAAGCACCAATATCTAAAGAAATCAATTTGTAAAATGATACCTTTCGAGGGATAAAGAACGATACTGAGTTTAGAAAACAAGCTGTATGAAAGGATTTAGGTGTCTTTTTCTTTTTTCTTTTTTTTTTGAGATGGAGTTTTGCTCTTGTTACCCAGGCTGCAGTGCAATGGCGCAATCTCGGCTCACCACAACCTCTGCCTCCTGAGTTCAAGCAATTCTCCTGCCTCAGCCTCCCGAGTAGCTGGGACTACTTGACCTTGTGATCCACTGTGCCCAGCCCTTAGATGTCTTTATAATGTAAAATAGAATGGTCTAACAGCTGGGCTGGAGAGTAGAAAGATACCTAAAGGGCAAATTAAAAAGCTTTAGGTTTAGATTCCATAGAAAGTGATGAACTAAGAAATAATGTGAAATTAGATACGGAAGAGAAGTTCTCATGTTCCAACATGAGTCTTCAAAGGAAACAAGGGGGAAAAATAAAATTTCCTAGAGCTGAAGCACAACATAGGTTTCCAGACTGAATGAGACCATTTAGTGCCAAGCAAAACTATAAACATACACTTCTAGATACATTTTCATGAAATTTTAGAGTAGATATAAAGAACATCTTTGGCTAGGCGTGGTGGCGCACATCTATAATCCCAGCATTTTGGGAGGCTGAGGTGGGCTGATCACTTGAGCCCAGGAGTTCGAGACCAGCCAGGGCAACAGAGTGAAACCCCGTCTCTAGAAATAAAGTCAGGCATGGTTGGTGTGCACCTGTATTCCCAGCTACTCAGAGGCTAAGGTGGGAGGATCACTTGGGCCCTGGAGACGGAGGTTGCAGTGAGCTGAGATTGTGCCACTGCAAGGCAGCCTAGGTGACAAAGTGAGGCTGTGCCTCAAAAACATTTTAAAAATGAAAAGAACATCTTAAAAGTTTCCTAAATGTAAAGGAAAATATTTACAAAGTAAATAGGATTAGATTGACATTGGAACTGTCACCAGCAATTTGGATACAAGAAGACTAAAGTTATTCAAGTTGGAGGGCAAAATAATGCCATTTTCAGGAATTCAGGGACTCAATTTACCTCTGTAAGAAGTACTAGGGGATACTCCAACAAAATGGAAAATCTTAAAAGTAGATTTGGGATCCGAGAAATAATATTGACCAAAACTATATGTAGTGGAGCAGAAATAAGTGTGACTAGTGGTGATAGTAAAATAAGAATGGAAGTAAAATACCAAATGATTTCTACAGGTGAGACAATCCGACTTAAAAAATTATTTTTACAGAGAATCACTATATTGCCCAGGTTGGTCTCAAAGTCCTAGCCTCAAGCAATTCTCTCACTTTCCTCCCAAAGTGCTGGGATTACAGGTGTGAGCCACTGTGCCCAGCCAAATAAATGACTTTTTCTAAAAGAAACTACAGATTGGTTAATTTTAAGCGCTTATAGAAAAATCCAAGTTGGAATTCTTGAGTGAATAATAACTACAAAAAGAATATTTAGTGTTATGTATGTTCGTATAAATACAGTTTGACTCCACTGCATCTTATCTATTTTTCTAGTGATGAGCACCTGTGATGCTGCCAATTTCTCTGCTTCCCCGCTGCTGTAGACAATGCAGTGGTGAGTATCCTAATTCACGTCATGTTATGGACCTGTGCAAAAATTTCTCTAGCATATATTTGCTAGAGAAAATACAATTGCTAAGTCACAGGACTATTTAATTTTAGTAAATTCTGCTAAATTACTTTCTAAAAAATCTGTAATAGTTTATATTCTCACTAGCGAGATGTGAAGATTCTCATTTCCTCACATATTTTCAAACGATATGTGACTTTCTAACTTTGGCATGTTTGGTGGATATAACATTTGGTATTAGTTTAAATTCGGTTTTTCTGATTCTTGGGGTGTTTGACAACTATCCAGCTATTAAGGTTTACGATTCTGTAAATTTCCTATTCTTTTTGCCCATTTGTCTTTTTTTCCTCATTTTTCTGTAAAGACTAATTGGTAGCCGTTTTTTGGTCTATTTTCTTTTTGAGATGGAGTCTCACTCTGTCACCCAGGCTGGAGTAGTGGTACGATCTTGGATCACTGCAACCTCCACCTCCTAGGTTCAAGCGATTCTCCTGCCTCAACCTCCCAAGTAGCTAGGCTTACAGGCACTCACCACCACTCCCAACTAATTTTTGTATTTTTAGTAGAGACAGGGTTTCGCCATGTTGTCCAGGCTGGTCTCGAAATCCTGACCTCAGGTGATCTGCCCACCTTGGCCTCCCAAAGTGCTGGGATTACAGGCATGAGCCACTGTGCCCAGCCAGTTTTTTTGTCTATTTCAGTTATTGCAGGCGTCATTTCAAACATTCAAAATATCTTCTCCCAGCCCATAGCCTGTTTCTCTTTGTTTATGGTATCTTGTTTGTTTACAAAAAAGATTAACATGGATAAGGACAAATCCATCATTTATGCTTCGTCATTATTAATTAAAGTTTTCTTCATTCCTGAAGAAAGATTTTCTTACACATTTACTTCTATTAATTACTTAGATTTAGTTGACATTTAGATCTTTTCATCTTGAGTCTGCCACTGAATATGGTGTAAGGTAGTGATCCAGCTCCAAGTTTTCTCTCCTGAAGACTACTTTTTCCTGTTAATCCTATGCAAACTTTATTGTATATCAATACAGTTGCATGCCTATGTATACACAGGACTGTCACTGAGCTCCCTATTACATTCTTTGGTCTGTTTTTCTGTCTATGCCTCTGTATCATATTTTCTTTTTCAGCAAAGTTGTAAGTTTTATAATGACCACTTATCATCTACATTTTTCTATTAACATTTTTCTATATTTGCTTTATTGTAGCATGTTATTTTTATAACTAAAACGTTGTATCTATCTTAATATCTTATTAGCAGTGATCCTCAATCTTCAGTGTATATCAGAGTCAATTAGAGGGCTTGTGGGGCCTCACCCACATGGCTTTTAATTAAGTAAGTCTGAGTTAGAACCCAAGAATTTACCTTTCTAGCAAGTTATCAGGTAATGCTGATGCAGATGGTTTGAGAACAGAGAATCACCGTCTTATAGGAGAAGTCTTCCTTTTTTGCTCCTGCTTCTTCCGTATACATTTCAGAGGAAGTTTTTTGGCATTGATTTTCTGGCCATGATGGATTTACCATACCTCCTGAAATGAATAAAAACAGACAAAATATTTGAAACAATGATTTTCAAAATACTGGACACCAAGCAATGAAGGACAGTGGTCCCTGAAGGATGGAGAAAAAAAGAGGTGAGCACTATGATTATCCCCAGATTTTACTACCTTGATAGAATTTCCAGGCCATGGAACAAGAAGGGAGAACCCTGTAGAGCCTGACACACTTTCTATGTTGAGGAAGTGGAGGTAAGAGTTTAGAGAAACCAACAAAGGTACAGTTGACAAGGTAGAATAATGGAGAGGACAGGGCTGGACACAGAGAACTACAAAGAACTGCATAGGGTTGTCTTTGTGAATTCACCCAAGTACTACAGCACATGTGTGTGAACAAAGTGCCCAAGGCTGGGGAAAGAACTACCTGAAAGGATTAGAGGTAACAGTAACCTGCACTTGCAGTTAACAGTCCTCACACAAAATGGGTAATACCTATTCCTATCAGCAAGACTGGAAGACTTCATGATTCACAAGCATAGGGTAGGGTATACAAAAGGATCTTGCATCAGTGCTGGGTAATAATTAACCCTAGATTAATATCTGCTTCAGTCCCACCTAATACATCTTAAAAGCAAGACCTGGAAGGATTACACTGTTTCCAAGTAATGTAACTGTAAACCAGAATGAATCTCAAGAATATTTATAGGCATACAGTAATACCTGGCACCCACAACATAAAATTCACAACATCTGCCATCCAACAAAAAAGTACCAAACACACAAAGAAACAGAAAAATATGACCCATAATGAGGTAAATAAATCAAAACTGACCTCAAAGCTGACACATATGTTAGAATCCAGATAATGGCATTAGTATGGTTATAACTATATTCTACATAATCATAAAGTTAAGGGACTAATTAAAGATTTTTAAATGCAAATTGAATTTTTAGAAACGAAAACTATACTTGTAGAAGTGAATTCCACACTAGAAATGAGTGAGGTATATAACACAATGAGTAAGATTAACAGCAGATCACACAGTGCAGAACAAAATATTACTAAATTTGAAGACAAAATAATAGGAACTCCAAAATGAAGCTTAGAGATTTTAGAGAATTTTTTAAAATGAATAATAGCTATAAATTATGGGTCAATTTCACTAATACAAGTGTAATTAGAGTTTTTGAAGGGGAGAAGAGGGACCAGAAAGAAAAAGAAATAATAACTGAATATTTTCCAAATTTGATAAAAACCCATAGGCCCAAGAAACTCAACAAACTCTGAACACAAGAAACATGTAGGAAACTATACCAAGGAGCATTATAATCAAATTACTCAAAACCAGTGATAAGGTAAAAACCTTAAAAGCAGCCAGAGGAAAAAGACATCCACAGAAAAATAAAGACAAAGGTAATGGCAGATTTCTTGCCCGAAAGAATGCAAGTGAGAAGACAATAGAATAACACCTTTAAACTAATTAAAGAGGAAAATTGTCAACCTAGAATTCTATATGTACCAAAGAGTATCTTTGAAAAAATAAAGAGAAAAAAATATTTTTATGACATATAAAAACTTAACACCATTCCAGCTCACACTGTAAGAAATATTAAAGGAAGTAGTTTAGGCAGAAAGAAAATTATGCTAGATTGAAATCTGGATTTACACAGAGGAATGAAGAGCACCAGAATTGGTAATTACATGGGTAAATATTTTTTAAAATTTTCATTATTTAAATGTCTTCAATATTTTACAAAAGTAATAGCAGATTTCTTGCCTGAAAGAATACAAGTGAGAAGACAATAGAATAACACCTTTAATCTAATGAAATAAAAAAATTGTCAACCTAGAATTCTATATGTACCAAAGAGTTTCTTTGAAAAAATAAAGAGAAGAAAAAGCTTTTTATGACTTTTATCACCATCAAGCTCACATTATAAGAAATATTAAAGGAAGTGCTTTAGGCAGAAAGAAAATAATACTAGATTGAAATCTGGATTTATACAAAGGAATGAAGAGCACCAGAATTGGTAGTTACATGGGTAAATATTTTTAAAATTTTTCATTATTTAAATATCTTCAAATCTTACCTGTTTGAACAAAAGTAACAATCAATGTATGGTGAGATCTATAACATATGTAAATGTAAAATGACAATAACACAAAGGTCAGGAGGGGAGAGATGTAAGTATATTATAAGGTTCCTATATGTGAAGTAGCATATCACTCAAAGGTAAACCATGGTAAGTTAAACATGCATACTGTATACCATAAAAAAACACTAAAATAACAAAATACAAAGAGTTATAGCTAATAAAGTAATAAATGAGGTAAAATGAAATAATAAAAATAATCCAAAAGAAGGCATATAGAGGAAAAAGTGAACAGGGACAATAGGGCCAAAGAGATAACATATAGCAAGAAGGTAGGTTTAAGCTTAACCGTACCAAAAGTTGTATTAAATGTAAATGGTCTAAATATTTCAATTAAAAGGCAGTGGTATCAGATAGACTTTTAACAAAGCAAGAGGCCAGGTGCAGTGGCTCATGCCTGTAATACCAGCTCTGTGGGAGGCCAACGCAGGTGAATCACTTGAAGATCGGAGTTTGAGGCCAGCCTGGCCAACAGGGCAAAACCCCATCTCTAATAAAAATACAAAAATTAGCCAGGTGTGGTGGTGCACAACTGTAATCCCAGCTACTTAGAAGGGTGAGGCATGAGATTCGCTTGAACCTGGGAGGCAGTAAGGTGAAACTGTGTCACTGAACTCCAGCCTGAGCAACAGAGTAAGACTTTGTCTAAGAAAAAAAAAAAAGCGAATTGAATCTAGCTCCAAGCCCCCCTTGTCATAAATTTTAGTGTACTTGACTTTGATACATACAATGAAACATAGGTTGAGATTCATTTTTTGGTTCCAGTACTGTTTATTGAAAACATTGTTCTTTCCCTATTGAATTGCCATGGTGTTTTGTCAAATAAATTGACCATATATGTACAGGTACATATATAAATTATTTATGCTGTTTCATAGGCTGTACATGCCTATCTTTATACCAGTACCACACTGTCCTGATTACTGATATTTACAGTAAGTCTTGAAATTATGCAGAGTAATTCTTCTCAAATTCTCCTATTTTTTTCAAGATGATTCCAAGTCCTTGGCATTTCTGAATAAATTTTAGAATGAATTTATTAATTACAACACAAAAGGCTTACTTGGATTTTAGTTGGATTACACTGAATCTGTAGATCAATTTGGGGAGTATTAACTTCTTAATGATACTGGTTTTCCAATCCATGAGCATGATATTACTTGAGGTCTTATTTCATTTCTCTCAGTAATATTTTGTAGATTTTGGTGTACAGCTCTCATACATTTTAATAAATGTGTCCCTAAGTAGTTCATATTTTGATGCTATTACAAATGGCATGGTTTCTTAAATTTTAATTTCTGATTGTTCATTGCTAACTGTAGAAATACAATTGATTTTATATGCAGATGCATCTTGATTTACAATGGGGGTTACATCTCAATAGACCCATCGTAAGTGGAAAATGCCTTAATACACCTAATTTTCTGAACATAGCTTAGCCTAGCCTACCTTAAATGTACTCAGAATGCTTACATTAGCCTACGATTGGGTAAAATTATCTAACACAAAGCCTATTTTGTAACAAAGTGTTGAATATTTCATGTAGTTTATTTAATACTCTTAGGTACAGTTTTTACTGAATATGTATTACTTTCACACCATTGTAAAGTCAGAAAATCATTGAGTGGAACCATCAAGTTAGAGACTCTTATTGTATCTTGCAACTTAACTAAATGTATCAGTTCTAGTTTTTACATAGACTATCATATTTCTGCCATTTTTCATCCAATTATATATGCCTTTATGTTTCTTGCTTTACTGCATTGTCTGGACTATTTAAGCCAGTGTTGAATAGAAGTTATGAGAACATACTCGCCTTTTTTCTGATCTTTTTTTTTTTTTTTGAGACAGAGTGTCACTCTTGTTGCCCAGGCTGGAGTGCAATGGCACGAACTCAGCTTACCACAACCTTTGCCTCCTGGGTTCAAGAGATTCTCCTGCCTTAGCCTCCCAAGTAGCTGGGATTACAAGCATCTTCCTTAATTTGTTAATATGTTAAATTCCACTGATTAATTTATGAAGGATAATCTTGCATTATAGGATTAATCCCTATAAAGGTAATGACATTGCCCATTTAATATGTTGCTAGATTTATTTTTGTTAATACTTCGGGGCCGGGCGCGGTGGCTCACGCCTATAATCCCAGCACTTTGGGAGGCCGAGGCGGGTGGATCACAAGGTCAAGAGATCGAGACCATCCTGGTCAACATGGTGAAACCCCATCTCTACTAAAAATACAAAAATTAGCTGGGCGTGGTGGCGCACGCCTGTAGTCCCAGCTACTCAGGAGGCTGAGGCAGGAGAATTGCTTGAACCCAGGAGGCAGAGGTTGCGGTGAGCCAAGATCGCGCCACTGCACTCCAGCCTGGGTAACAAGAGCAAAACTCTGTCTAAAAAAAAAAAAAAAAAAAAAAAACTTTGGTAAAGAATTTTCTATTTATGTTCATGGAAGTTATTGTTGGAAGATGGCTCTATGATTGTCTTTTTTCTGCACATCTTATGAGGTGAGGCACTGGTTATCTTTGAGATGAACCATCTTTTCCAAAATCTTTGTATAGTGAACATTCTTGTAAAATATAGTGTCTGTCTCTGAAGCAGAGGGCAGGTTTGTTTACTATTCAATATAATAAAGATAACGTTTTGCTATGGGGCAAAGGTTAGCTTGGTTTAGTTGTAGCCCATTATACAAGTTTCAGATTTCCTAAACTCTGAGTTCTTCAGCTTTGATGCAAATTCATTGCATATGCACCATCAGCCTGGGCTGCTCTGTGTTGCTCCCGTGGGTCCTGGGTTGGGGGAAGAGGAACCAACATATATATGAAACACATGATACTTGTTATACTGTCAATAATACAATCTTTTTTCTCTGTCTAAAGAATCTCGTATCTTTTACCAGCATTCTTGAAATTATGGCAGTCTAAACTATTGGCTTGCAAATGAGGTAAACTCTCAGACCCTTCACAGTTTTTGACAGTTTTTGGTGATAAAAATGGGATGCTGACAGTGACCTGACTTTCTGGAAAAGAAAGGAAAGGGTTCCAGTGGTACAGGTAAGAGGAAATGAGAAAATTTTCTAGCATGTGATCTCGCCCAGTTGGTTGGAAGAAGGTGGTAGAAGGATCCCCTGTCTTCTTACCTGTTGCTATTTAGAGGCTGAGCAGCAAAGGCAGGATTGAAACAAGTCACCTGAATGGTGACTTAATAGTTGCTCGCTTTCTTCCAGGCAGGCTTTCACTGTATAGAAAATATCCTGTTGGTTGGAAAGTCAGATGCCTTGGTCTCAATGGCCCTGAAGGCAGAATTATAGCACCTCCATCAGAAGGGATGGGCTGATAAACCCTGAAAAAATTCAGGAGCCTGCTTGCTAAGTGTTTTGGGACTATGTGGCACATTAACAATGCTCAGTCTTCCTGGAAGTGAAGGAAGAGTTGTTCTCTCTTTAGCATCCCACCACAGAAACACAGCCCTAGCACCTTAATAGTCTCTGTGGAGTCTAATATTAGGGACAGTATGTGCATTGCTTGAGCATTACACTTTGTCCTTTATGTAGACGATCCCGCAAACCAGCACATTTTGGTTTTTGTGAGACCCAAACCAAAATGCTGCATTGTAAGTGGTTCTGTGATTGCTGTGAAGCCATCTGTGGCAACCTCTCTAGCTAAAGACCCCAAAATCCTAATGACTTTTTGAACAATAAGTCTCAGTGACTGAAGATTTTGCCAATTGGAGTTTCTTGCCATGGGAGGCTGCCCCTGAGATTTTGAACTTGTCATCTCCTGTTTGTGAGAAACACCTCTTTTGAAAAGCAGCTATTAACTTGCTACTGGGGAATGACTGACCTATGGAGGCCTTGTGACTCTTTTGCCTGTATCAAGTTATTCCTATTTAGGGACTCAGTGACCTAACAAGGTAGGAAGGGTCCAACATGCTCATTTGTCAAGTAGTAATGGTATATTTCAGATGTACTTCCCATCCCCATTTTCACAATGGTCATTCAGTCATTCCATGGAGTGAATGGATATCATCCAGTTGAAGGCTTACAGAAACAGTATAAATTGGATTGAGTACCCTTAGGCAGCTCTTCCAAAATAAGGAGTAGACTGACTTACCTCAACTAATCTGGGACTCTTTCATTGAGTAAGCCAGCCAGGAAGCCACGTTGGAGGCATTGTTAATCTGTGTCCCTCAACTGATATAAGTGCCACTTGGACCATTAACTTGCCTTCTTCCTGAAAACAATGTGACTTGTACTTTAGGGGTGGTAATGAGAGACTTCTAAATGTTTATGGAAACATCACCAGTCGATCATGTATCCCTCAAGTGATTGCAATTATCTCTTCAAAGTGAGAATAATAGGTATTCAAGAGAACTTCCTGATGGGATGACTGACTCATTACATATGTGCAGCAGATGCAGGCAGTTATCCCCAATTAGAGTTATTCAATTAGAAAAGGTAATATTTCTTCTTGAATTTAGCTGACATTTTCAATGACATCATCTTGAGCCTGGAGATACTCAGGTCAGCTTCAGTTCAATGGCCAGGGTTATTATGGGTGATAGAATTGTCCTAGACTTCCACCTTGCAGGCCAGAGCAGTGTGGGCAATTTCTAATGTAGCTTGCTCTACCTGTATTAATGTTTCAAGACCAGTGAAAAGGTCAACAGAATCTTAAGAGGAAAACCACTTGGCTTTCAAAGGTAAATCCTAACCGTTTATCGGATTTGTTTACCTGGTTGGGTCTAGGACCTTAGGGGGCAGGGTTGTGTTTACTATTATATATTACATCATCCTACTGTTGGGAATCTTCATTATCTTTTTTATCAAGTGTTATTTTTAAGATATCTGCTAAGAATCTGATTTAGATTCTTTGTTCCTTTATATGTAACAGATATTTCTGTAAGCTTTTATTTATATTTACAGTATTTATTTACATTTCATGTAATTAATTTATATTATGTATCTTTCATGTAATTAAAAATTTTTATTTGATTGAATTCAGTCTTTCTATAATTTGACTAGGAATGGGGTTTATCTTTTTTATCTTGAGCTTTTAAATTTTTGTGCATTTTCAATCTGAACTCCTTTTTTTTTTTTTTTTTTGTAAACAGGGCCACCCATTGTTGCCCAGAGATAGTGTGGTGGCATCATGAACATGGCTCACTGCAGCCTCTACTCCTGGGCTCCAGTGATCCTCCAGCCTCAGCTTCCCAAGTAGCTGAGATTACAGGTGCACACCACCATGCCCAGCTAATTCTTTTTTTTTTTTTTTAGAGAGAGGGTCTCACCGTGTTGCTGAGCCTGGTGTTTAACTCCTGGCCATCCTCCTGTCTTAGCCTTCCAAAGTGCTGGGATTACAGGTGTGAGCCACTGCACTTGGCCCTGATTTCTCATTTTTAATTTTCGAAAATTCTGTCATTTTTCTTCCAATACTTCGTATTTTTCAAATAAGTCTAAGTGTTAGTAATCACAAAAACTGAGAAAGGTTTAATTCATCTCTTAGCTTGGATCTTTAAATACCCAAATATATCTTGTTTATAAGTGATACATGTTTAAAATGGCACAAGAAGATTGAAAATTAAAAGATGTCAAAAGATATACCTATAAATGTTAAAGAAAAAAGTTATATATTAATGTTAGTAGTAGACCAAATAGAGTTCAAGTATGAAGATTTTAAAAAAAACAGAGTTCTTACTGATATAAGGCATTATATAGTAATAGCGTATAACTAGAGAACCACTTGTTTTTGTTTTTGTTTTTGGAGATGGAGTTTTGCTCTGTCCTGCCCAGGCTGGAATACAGTGGTGGGATCTCAGCTTACTGCAGCCTGCGTTTCCCAGGTTCAAGTGATTCTCCTCTCTCAACCTCCAGAGTAGCTGAGATTACAGGCGCCTACCACCACACCTGGCTAATTTTATAATTTTAGTAGAGACGGGGTTTCACCAAGTTGGACCAGCCGTTCTCAAACTCCTGACCTCAAGTGATCCACCCTCCTTGGCCTCCCAAAGTTCTGGGATTACAGGTGTGACCCACCTCGCCTGGCTGAGAACCACTTTATTTTTAGTGGCCAGGGAATGTTTCTGAGAGGAGGTGACATTTAAGTTGGGATCTGAGTTACAAGGAAGAATCAGTCTTGTGAGAATCAAGGGAAAGAGCATTCCAAACTGAAGGAAGCAAGTACAAGGGAAAGGAAGCACTTTGAGATTAGAGACATAAGGAGAGTCCAATCAGATAGGGATTTGTGATTCAAAGAAAAGAATTAATAGACTTTATATATAGTGCAAAAGGATTATAGTTCAACTTCTATAAATCTGTATGTGGAAATTCTTATGCAACAGCCCAATATAGCCAAAGCTATAACATACAGATGTCTATAAACAATAGAGAATGTTTTGCAGCATTGTTTATAATGGTGAAGTTGAATCAATCAATAATTGATTGTATGAACTTATAGTACACAATATGAAAAGTATGACAATGATATTAAATTTTTAAAAAACTTGGGAAGAGAGGAAAATAAAGAGATTTGGAAGGACACATTGTTAATATTTCTCAGGAAATATTTTATGGGGAAAGGTGTGATGGGATACTTTCAGATTTGCTGTTTATATCTCTGTATTGTGTAGATTTTAAAGTAAATATCACAGTCATGGAGCCAGTAATATTTAATCAAAGTCTTAGAATTACAAAAAATAATGTATTATTAAAATGTTCATTTTTTGGCTGGGCATGGTGGTTCACACTTGTAATTCTAACACTTTAGGAAGCCAAGGTGAGAGGATCACTGGAGCACAGGGGTTTGAGACCAGCCTGGGCAGCGTAGTGGGTCCTCATCTCTATAAAAAAAAAAAAAGAAAAGAATAAAGAAAATTTAATTTTTTTTTGTTTCCTTGGGCCTCAAATTCTTTTATTCTGTAACTATAAAAATCTTGCAACTTTTTATCATGTAGTTATAAAAATTTTATAATTAGTTATCATATAATTATAAAAATCCTATAGTTCCTTTTGTAAGACATAACAAAAAGAGAAGAATAATTTGACAAATTTGTTATCATAATAAGAGACTTTAATATGCTTCTCTCAGAAATAGACCTGTCAAAGAGATACAGTGTAAGCATTTCAATAGCACAGTTTACAGGTTTGATTCTTAAAAACACCACATACATGTGTATGTATATCTATCAAGAGAGAAGAGGAGGTGGACATTATACTCAATGAAACTGAAGAACATTAATTGATTTCAAATATGGAATATTTACCACAAAAAAATTACCCTGTAGTAGAACACAGAAGAACTTTCAATTTAGAAAGCATATACAACATGCAATAAAATTAGAAATAGGCAAGAAAAAAATAACAGAATCCATCTATCTAGACATTCTTGAACACCTTTGTAAATAGCTCTTTGCAATATAATACAGTAGTTAAGTTTATAAGTTCTGAAATCATACACTTTCTGAATTCAAATAATAGTTTTTAGCTCTGTGCTCTAGAATAAGTCATGATTTCCTCATCTTTAATGTAGGGATAGTAATAGAATCTGCCTTATAAAATTTCTTTTTTTTAAAAATAATGCATGCCTAAGGTTTTGGACTGATTTCTGACTCAATAACTATTAGTTCCTGTTATTGTTGTTGTGGAAATAAAAATTTAATTAGAAAAAAATTTTAGGCCAGGTGCAGTGGCTCATACCTGTAATATCACCACTTGGGAGGCCAAGGTGGGCAGATTGCCTGAGGTCAGGAGTTCGAGACCAGCCTGGGCTAACATTCTGAAATGCTGTCTCTACTAAAAATATAAAAATTAGCTGGGCATGGTGGTGCATGCCTGTAGTCCCAGCTACTTGGGAGGCTGAGGCAGGAGACTCACTGGAACCCAGGAGGCAGAGGTTGCAGTAAGCCGAGATCAAGCCACTGTACTCCAGCCTGCATGGCAGACAAGACTCCGTCTCAAAAAAAAAAAAAAATTTCAATGACTTATACTGAGAGTGCTTCAAATCAAAACCCATGTAAAAAGAGACCCAAAGGAAAATTAGTAGCTTTAGATGAATTTGTAGGAAAACAATATATATTAGAAACAAAATATAATTTTAACTTGTGAAGTTTTATAAAGATTAAGTAACTAAGTAAGTACAATGAAGGGATTATTAAAGGTAAAATCAGAAATTATTAAAATAGGAAAAAATCCAGTAGAATTAGTCAATGATAAAGAATAAAAATTGGTTTCTAATAGACCATAAAGTAAGCAAACTTATAGCAACCATGATCAAGTGAAGTAGATGGGGGAAGGAGAAGAAAAAATATGTTTGAAATGACAAATAGCACCAAACTGTGTACCATGTAGCTCTTTATAGTACTATATTTGAAACAAACAGCATAATTTCTAAACAATACTAATTACCAAAACTACCTCAGAAAGAGTAAGAAATTCTAAGAGACCATAAAAGAAAATGGAGTCAGATACTTAGCCTTAAAAAAAGAAAGACCAAGTCCAGTTGATTTAAGGGGTGAATTTACTGAAATTTCAAAAATTTAATAGTTCTAAGAAACAGACTATTCCCAAATTATATAAATAATCTCAAATCCCAAAACTTATAAAAGAATGGAAGACTACTTGGCTCATTTTACCTAGCTAAAATAACACTGGTTCTCAAATTTAACTATAACAAAAAGGAAAATGATAACTCAGTCTCAGTAGTATACATACATGAAATACCCTAAATAAGATGACAAATTGAATGCAATAGTGTCATAGGCAGAGTCATGACCACCCCCTAAAGATGTGCATGTCCTAATCCTCTGAAATTGTGAATACGTTAAGTTACACACCCAAGAGGAATTAAGGTTGCTAATTAGATGACTTTAAGATATGGAGATTTTCATGGACTATTGGGATAAGTCCAGTGTAATAAAAAGGGTCATTAATAAGTGAAGAAGGAGGCATAAGAGAGAACCAAAGAGATGTTGGTATGAGAAGGATTTGACTTGACTTGTAAAGGAATGGGCCATGAGTCAAAGAATGTGTCCTTGTGGCCTCTAGAAGCTGGAAAAGGCAAGGAAATGGATTAGCCTATAAAGCCTCCAGAAGAAATGCAGCCCTGCTGATACCATAATTTTAGCCCAGTGAGACCTGTGCTAGACTTTTGACCAAGGTAAGATACTAAACTTATGTTGTTTTAAGCCATTAAATTGTGGCAATTTGTTACCAGCAGCAATAGAAAACTAATATAGATTATGGTACCAGTAGTGGAGTGTTTAGCCAGCTATTTAGTGACAGGTTGATTGTAATGTACTACTTCCATTGTGGAATGGGCAGTACTTTATTCTTGCTGGAATAAACTCTCTGGATATGGATTTATCTCCCCTATGCACAATGCTTCTATGAAAACTACTATGTGTGAACTTACAGAATGCCTTGTCCACTTTCATGATATTCCATACAGCATTGCTTTTGATCAAGGAAGTAAATTCACAGCAGATGAATTGCAACAATGGTCCCAGGCTCATGGAATTCATTGGTGTTAGCATATTCTCCATCATGCAGAAGAAAGAGAAGAAGTGGGCAGAGAACTCATTTGATGAAATAAAGGCCAAAACCTACCTTCATCTGAGGAAGGGAATAGATCTACAAATTCAGGGAGCTTAGAGAACTCCAACTAATCCCACCCTGGTAGCAGAAAAAAAAAGGACGTATAACGTTGGGTGTTCTAGGGCCCCACCCACTGCCAGTCCCTCTCCACACTGCTACAACTGATGCTTCCTGGAAAACGCCACCTCCTGGCAAGAGGCCAACCAGCACAAAAATAGAGCATTAAACCACCAAAACTGAGCACCCTCTTGGAGTTCATTGCACCCTCTGCTACCTCCACTGGAACAAGCACTGGTATCCACAGCTGAGAGATCCATAGATGGTTCACATCACAGGACACTGTGCAGACAACCCCCAGTACTAGCCTGGAGCCAGGTAGACTCACTGGGTGGCTAGACCCAGAGAGAGACCACAATCACTGCAGTTTGGATCACAGAAAGCCACATCCACAGGAAAAGGGGGAGAGTACTGCACCAAGGGAACAACCTATAGGACAAGGAAATCTGAACAACAGCCTTCAGCCTTAGACCTTCCCTCTGACAGAGCCTACCCAGATGAGAAGGAACGAGAAAACCAGCCCTGGTAATATGACAAAACAGTGCTCATCAGCAACCCCCAAAAATCATACTAGTTCACTGGCAATTGATCCAAACCAAGAAGAAATACCTGATTTACTTGAAAAAAAATTAAAGGAGTTAGTTATTAAGCTAATCAGGGAGAGACCAGAGAAAGGCAAAGCCCAATAAGGAAATCCAAAAAATGATACAAGAAGCAAAGGGAGAAATATTCAAAAAAATAGGTTAAAGAAAAAACATTGAGGAAGATTTGGACACACTTTTAGAAATGTGAAATGCTCTGGACAGTCTCAGCAATAGAATTGAACAAGTAGAAGAAAGAAATTCAGAGCCTGAAGACAAGGTCATCGAATTAACCCAATCCAACAAAGACAAAGAAAAAATAAGAAAGTATACACAAAACCTCCAAGTAGTCTGGGATTATGTTAAGAATAATTGGTGTTCCTGAGGAAGAAGACAATACTAAAAGCTTGGAAAACCTATTTGGGGGGATAATCAAGGAAAACTTCCCCAGGTTTGCTAGAGACCTAGACGTACAAACACAAGAAGCACAAAGAATACCTGGGAAATTTATTACAAAAAGATCTTTGCCTAGGCACATTGTCATCAGGTTATCCAAAGTTAAAATAAAGGAAAGAATCTTAAGAGCTCTGAGACAGAAATACCAGGTAACCAATAAAGGAAAACCTATTGGATTAACAGCATATTTGTCACTAGAAACCCTACAACCTAGAAGGGATTAGACCTATCTTCAGCCTCCTCAAACAGAACAATTATCAGTCAAGAATTTTGTATCCAGTGAAACTAAGCATCATATATAGTCATTTTCAGACAAATGCTGAGAGAATTTGCCATTAGCAAGCCACTACTACAAAAACTGCTAAAAGGATCTCTAAATCTTGAAGCAAATCTTGGAAATACATCAAAATAGAATCTCCTTAAAGGATAAATCATACAGGACCTATAAAACAAAAATACAAGTTAAAAAACAAAAACAACAAAACCAAACTAAAGTGCATGATGAATGCAACACTACCTCATATTTCAATACTAACATTGAATGTAAATGGCCTAAATGCTCCTCTTAAAAGATACAGAACCACAGAATGGATAATAATTCACCAACTAACTATCTGCTGTCTTCAGGAGACTCAACTAACATATAATGACTCGCATAAACTTAAAGGGGTGGAAAAGGGCATTTTGTGCAAATGGATACCAAAAGCAAGCAGGGTTAGCTATTCTTATATCAGACACAACAAACTTTAAAGCAACAGCAGTTAAGAGAGACAAAGAGGGACATTATATAATGGTAAAAGGCCTTATCCAACAGGAAAATATCACAATCTTAAACATATATGCATCTAACACTGGAGCTTCCAAATTTATAAAACAGTTACTAATACACTAAGAAATGAAATAGACAGCAACACCATAATAGTAGGGGACTTCAGTACTCCACTAACAGCACTAGAAAGACAAGACAGAAAGTCAACAAAGAAACTGAATTTAAACTATACCCTTGAACAAATGGACTTAACATATGTCTACAGAACATTTCATCCAACAACCACAGAATATACATTCTATTCAACAGCACATGGAACTTTCTCCAAGATAGACCATAGATAGGCCATAAAACGAGCCTTAATAAATTTTTAAAAATTGAAATTATATCAAGCACTCTCTCAGACCACAGTGGACAAAACTGGAAGTCAGCTCCAAAAGCAACCTTGAAAACCATGCAATACATGGAAATTAAATAACTTGCTCCTGAATGAGCACTGGCTCAAAAACAAAATCAAGATGAAAATTTAAAAATTCTTTGAACTAAATGACAATAATGACACAACCTTTCAAAACCTCTGGGATACAGCTAAGGTGGTGCTAAGAGGAAAATTCATAGCCCTAAATGCCTACATCAAAAAGTCTGAAAGAGCACAAACAGACAATCGAAGGTCACACCTCAAGGAACTAGAGAAACAAGAACAAACCAAACCCAAACCCAGCAGAAGAAAGGAAGTAACCAAGATCAGAGCAAAACTAAATGAAATTGAAACAAAAAATACAAAAGACAAATGAAACTAAAAGCTGCTTCTTTGAAAAGATAAAATTGATAGACTGTTAGCAAGGTTAACCAAGAAAAGAAAAGAGAAAATCCAAATAACTTTACTGAGAAACAAAACAGGAGATATTAGAACTGACACCACTGAAATACAAAAGATCATTCAAGGCTACTTTGAACACCTTTATGCACATAAACTAGAAAACCTAGAAGAGATGGATAAATTCCTGGAAAAATACAACCCTCCTAGGTTAAATCAGGAGAATTAGATACCCTGAACAGACCAATAACAAGCAGCAAGATTGAAATGGCAATTTAAAAATTACCAACAAAAAAAAAGTCCAGGACCAGACAGATTCATAGCAGAATTCTACCAGACATTCAAAGAATTAGTACCAATCCTTTTGACACTATTTCACAAGATAGACAAAGAAGGAACCCTCCCTAATTCATTCTATGAAGCCATTATCACCCTAATACCAAAACCAGGAAAGGACACAACCAAAAAAGAAAACTACAGGTCAATATTATTTATGAACATAGATGCTAAAATTCTTAACAAAACACTAGCTAACTGAATCCAACAACATATCAAAAGGTAATTCACTGTGATCAAGTAGGTTTCATACCAGGGATGCAGGGATGGTTTAACATACACAAATCAGTAAATGTGATACACCACATAAACAGAATTTAAAACAAAAATCACACGATCATCTCAATAGTTGCAGAAAAAGCATTTGACAAAATCCAGCATCGCTTTATGATTAAAACCCTCAGCAAAAACAGCATACAAGGGACATACCTTAATGCAATAAAAGCCATCTATGACAAAGCCATAGCCAACATAATGCAGAATGGGGAAAAGTTGAAAGCATTCCCTCTGAGAATGGGAACAAGATAAGGATGCCTACCCTCACCACCACTCTTCAACATAGTACTAGAAGTCCTAGGCAGAGCAATCAGACAAGAGAAATAAATAAAGGGCATTTAAATTGGTAAAGAAGTCAAACTGTCCCTGTTTGCTGACAATATGATCGTTTACCTTGAAAACCTGAAGGACTCCCCCAGAAAGCTCCTAGAACTGATAAAATAATTCAGCAAAGTTTCCAGATACAAGATTAATGTACACAAATCAGTAGCTCTTCTGTACACCAACAGCAACCAAGTGAAGAATCAAATAAAAAACTCCACCCCTTTTACAATAGCTGCAAAAAAATGTAAAATACTTAGCAATATACCTGACAAAGTAGTCAAAAGACCTCTACAAGGAAAACTACAAAACACTGCTGAACAAAATTATAAATGACACAAACAAATGGAAACACATCTCATGCTCACGGATGGGTAGAATCAATATTGCAAAAATGACTATACTGCCAAAAAACAACCTAGAAATTCAATGCAATTTCTATCAAAATACCACCATCATTCTTCAGAGTTAGAAAAAACAATTTAAAATTCATATGGAACCGAAAAGCCCATATAGCCAAAGCAAGGCTAAGCAAAAATAACAAATCTGGAGGTATCACACTACCTGATTTCAAACTATACTATAAGGCCACAGTCGCCAAAACAGAATGGTACTGGTATAAAAATAGGCACATAGGTCAATGGAACAGAATAGAGAATGCAGAAATAAATCCAAATACTTACTGCCAACCAATCTTCAACAAAGCAAACAAAAACATAAAGTGGGGAAAGGACATCCTTTTCAACTAATGGTACTGGGATAATTGGCAAGCCACATATAGAATGGAACTGTATTCTCATCTCTCACTGTATACAAAAATCAACTCAAGATGGATTAAGGACTTAAATCTAAGACATGAAACTATAAAAATTCTAGAAGATAACATTTTTAAAACTCTTCTAGACATTGGCTTAGACAAGGATTTCATGAACAAAAACCCAAAGGCAAATGCAACAAAAACAAAGATAAATGGCTGGGATCTAATTAAACTAAAGAGCTTTTGCACAGCAAAAGGAACTGTCAGCAGAGTAAACAGACAAACCACAGAGTGAGATAAAATCTTCACAATCTATACATCTGACAAAGGACTAATAACCAGAATCTATAATAAACTCAAATCATTATTGAAAAAACAATCACATACAAAAGTGGACGAAGGACATGAATAGGCAATTCTCAAAAGAACATATACAAATGGCCAACAAACATGAAAAAATACTCAAAATCACTAATGATCTGGGAAATGCATATCAAAACTGCAATGTGATACCACATTACTCCTCCTGCAAGGATGGCCATAATCAAAAAATTAAAACAGTAGATGTTGGTGTGGATGCAGTGATCAGGGAACACTTACACACTGCTGGTGGGAATGTAAACTAGTAGAGCCACTATGGAAAACAGTGTGGAGATTCCTTAAAGAACTAAAAGTAGAATTACCATTTCATTCAGCAATCCCACTCCTGGGTATCTACCCAGAAGAAAATAAATCATTATTTGAAAAAGAAGCTTGCACACACGTGTTTATAGCAGCACAATTCACAATTGCAAAATAGTGGAACCAAACCAAATGCCCATCAATCAATGAGTGGATAAAGAAACAGTGAGATCGATCAATAGATAGATAGATAGATAGATAGATAGATAGATAGATAGATAGATAGATGATAGATAGATGGGATACTACTCAGGCATAAAAAGGAATGAATTAACAGTATTTGCAATGACCTGAGTGAGATTGGAGACTATTATTCTAAGTGAAGTAATTCAGGAATGGAAAACCAAACATCATATGTTCTCACTGATATGTGAGAGCTAAGCTATGAGGATGTAAAGGCATAAGAATGATACAGTGGAGTTTACGGACTTGCGGGGAAGAGTGGTAGGGGATGAGGGATAAAAGACAACATATATGGTGCAGTGTATACTGCTGAGGTGATGGGTACACCAGTATCTCACAAATCACCACTAAGGAACTTACTCATGTAACCAAATACCATCTGTATCCCAATAACTTATGGAAAATAAAATAATTTTTTAAAAAATTGAGGGAGAAATAGACAACACAATAGTAGCATGAAGCTTCAATATCCCACTTTTAGTTATGTATAGAACAATCAGAAGATCAATAAAGAAACAGGATTTGAACACCATATACCAACTGAAGCTAGCAGAGATATGCAGAACACCCCACCAAATAACAGCACAGTACACATTCTTCTCAAGAGCAAGAATATTCTTCATGATAGACCAAATTCTAGCCTATAAAAGAAGTCTTAACAAATTTAGGAATGAAATCATAAAATATATTTTCTGATCACAATGGAATGAAACTAAGAATCAAGAGCAGAAGGAAAACAGGAAAATTCACAAATATGTGGAAATTAATGGGTCAAAATAATGAGATGCAGCAAAATCAGAAACTTAACAGCAGTAAATGCTTGCATTAAAAAAGAAGACTGGCTGGGTGTGGTGGCTCATGCCTGCAATCCCAGAACCTTGGGAGGCCGAGGCAGGTGGATCACTTGAGGTCAAGAGTTCGAGACCAGCCTGGACAATATGGCAAAACCCTATCTCTACTAAAAATATAAAAATTAGCTGAATGTGGTGAGCACCTGTAGTCCCAGCTACTCGGGAGGCTGAGGCAGGAGAATCTGGGAGGCAGAGGTTGCATTGAGGCCAGATCAAGCCACCGCACTCAGCCTGGGCAACAGAGCAAGATTCAAAAAAAGAAAAAGAAAAGAGAAGGAAGGAAAAAAAAGAAGGAAAGAAAGGAAGGAAGGAAGAAAGAGAGAAAAAGGAAGAAAGAAAGAAAAGAGATCTCAAATCAGCAACTTCATCTTACATCTTAAGGAACTAGAAAAAGAAGAATAAACTAAACCCAATGTTAGCAGAAATAAAGAAATAATAAATATTAGAACAGAAATAAACAAAATAGAGAAAAGAAAAAAAAACCAAGAGTTGATTTTTAAAAGATCAACAAAATTGACAAGCTCTTAGCTAAACTAAGTAAGAAAAAAGACTCAAATAGCTGAAATTGGTAGTGAAAGGTATTATTACAACTGATGTCACAGAAACAAAAAGGATTATGACTATTATAAAAGAATTATATGCCAACAAATGACATAATATACAAGAAATTGATAAATTCCTAGAATTTAACAACATCCTAAGACTGAATCCATGAAGAAATAAAAATATGAGCAGATTTGTAACTAGTAAGGAGATTAAATTAGTAATAAAAAATTTCCCAATAAAGGAGAGCCAAGGATCACTTGGTTTCACTGGAGAATTCCACCAAGCATTAAGGAAGAATTAATACCAGTCTCCCTCAAGCTCTTCCAAAGAATTGAAGAGTAAGAAGTACTTCCAAACACAGTCCATGAGACCAACATTACCCTACTACCAAAACCAGGCAAAACAAAGAAAACACACACTAATATCCTTGGTGCAAAAGTCCTAAACAAATACTAACAAGCAAAATTCAATAGCACATTATAAGGATTATAATCATGAACAAGTGGTATTTATATCTGGAATTAAAGGATGGTTCAACATATAAAAATAATATACCACATTAATGATAACAAAAAACCCACATGATTTTGTAATTAGTGCAGAAAAAGCATTTGACAAATCTAACATCCTTTCATGATGAAAACACTCAATAACTAAGAATGAATAAAACTACCTCAATATAATAAAAGCCATATATGAGAAGCCCATAGCTAACATCATACTCAACAGTAAAAGACTGAAAGTTTTTCCTCAAAGATCAGGTACAAGGCAAGAGTAACCACTCTTGCCACTACTATTCAGAAGTTCTAGCCAAAGCAATTAGACAAAAAAGAAAAGAAAAAAAAAAAAACAACAAAACAAGCATCCAACTTGGAAAAGAAGCAGCAAAATTATCTCTGTTAACAGATGACATGATCTCAGGTGTAGAATACCCTAATGATTACACAGACATGCACACACACACACACACACACACACACAGAGGCACTGTTGCAACTAATAAACAATTTCAGCAAAGTTGCAGTTTACAAAATCAACACACACAAATCAGTTGCATTTCTATCCACTAGCAATGAACAGTCTGAAAAGGTAATTAAGAAAACAATACTATATATTATAGCATCAAAAACAAGAAAATACTTAGAAAGAACCTTGGCCAATGTGGTGAAAGACTTAAGCACAGAACATTGCTTTCAAAAAAAGGGGGAAAAAAGATGGGAAGGCATCTGGGCTTATGGATTGGAAGGCTTAATATTAAATTTCCACACTGCCCAAAGGATCTACAGCTTCAGTACAATCCGCATCAAAATCTCAGTGACATTTATTACAGAAATAGAACAGACCATCCTAAATTTTATGTACAATCTTAAGGGACGTTAAATAACCAAAACAGTCTTGAAGAAGAAGAACAAAATTGCAGGACTCACACCTCCTGATTTCAAAACATAAGTACAAAGCAAGAATAAATAAGATGTGGGGTTGCCGAAGATAAGTATAGACCAATAAAGATAAATATATAGACCAATAGAACAGAATAGCCCAGAAATAAACCCTTCCATATTTGGCCAAATGATTTTTTACAAGGGTGCCAATACTACACAATGGAAAGAGGACATTCTCTTCAACAAATGGTGTTGCGAAAACGGAATATCCACGTGCAAAAGAATGAAGTTGCACATTTCCTTACACCATATACAAAGTTAACTCAAAATGAATTAAAGACTTAAACTCTAATACTCCTAGGAAAAAACCTAGGGGAAAAGCTTCAAGACATTGGATTTGGCCATGACTTCTTGGATATGACACCCAAAGCCCAGGCAACAAGATCAACAATAGACAAAAATAGCTGGGCATAGTGACTCACTGTGTAATCCAAGCAGTGTGGAAAGCTGAGGCTGGAGCATCATTTGAGCTCAGGAGTTTGAGATCAGCCTATCAGCCTAGGGAACATGGCAAGACCCCCATCTCTTAAAAAAAAAAATTACATCAACTTAAAAACTTCTGTGAGTCAAAGGGAATAATCAATAAAATAGGCAACTTATGGGATGTGAGAAAATAATTGCAAATCATATATCTAATAAGGGGTTAATATACAGAATATAGAGGGAACTTCTATAACTCAACAACATTATGACAACCAATTAGGCCAGTTGCAGTGGCTTACACCTGTAATCCTAGCACTTTGTAAGGCCAAGGCAGGAGGATTTCTGAAGGCCTCAAGACCAGCCTGGGCAACATAGAAAGACCCCGTCTCTACAAAAACAAAAAACAAAAAACAAAAACACCATTTTTTAAGTAGCAGGGCATGGCCATGTATGTCTATATTTCCAGCTGCTTCGGAGGCTGAGGTGGGAGGATTGCTTGAGCCCAGGCATTCAAGGCTGCAGTGAGTTATGATAATACCATTGCACACCAGCCTGTGTGACAGAATGAGACCCTGACTCTTAAAAAAAGAAAAAAAGAAAATAACTCAATTAAAATTAAAAATAGGCAAAGAACTTGAATAGACATTTCTCCAAGGAATATATACAAGTGAAAATAAACACATGAAAAGATGCTCAACATCAATCATTGGGGAAATGAAATCTAAACCATAATAAGGCACCACCCCATAGTTGGGACCCTGGTGTACTGTTGGTAGGAATGTAAAAATTACCATATGATCCAGCAATCCCACTTCTTGATATATATCTAAAAGAATTCAAAGCAGAATCTCTAAGAAATATTTGCACATCCATATTCATCACAGCATTATTCAGAGTAGCTAAGAGATGGAAGCAACCCAAATGTGTCCATGGACAGATAAATGAATAAATGAAATGTGGTATGTACATACAATGGAATATTATTCAGCCTTAAAATATAAGGAAATCCTGGAACATGTTACAACATGGATGAACCTTGGAGACATCATGCTAAGCAAAATAAGACAGTTACAAAAGGATAAATACTGTATGATTCCAGTCATTTTAACGATCTAAAGTAGTGAAAATAATAGAAATACAAAGTAGAAAAGTGTTACCGAGGCCTGGGGGTGGGGGTGGAGGGATGGAAGGGGTATTAGTTTTTAGTGGATGTAGAGTTTCAGTGTTGCAAGATGAAAAAGTTCTAGAGATTTGTGGCACAACAGCAATGTGAATGTACTTAGCACTAGTAAACTGTACACTTAAAAATGGTTAAGACAATAAACTTAATGTTACGTGTTTTTTACCACAATTTTTTTCAAAAAAAGAAAGTGAAACCCAAAGGCAGAACCTTACATTTATTACCATTGAGTTTCACTTTGTAAGCTGGAGTTTATCATTCATGTCTATTGATATCTTTCTTAATTTTTATTCTACAAGTTGAGGAAGTTACTATTGTAACTTTTTGCAATCCATAAATATGATATATATATGCCTTCTATTTTTCATCTAGGTCACTAGAAAGTACATTGAGTTTTGTCCTTTATCACTCTTACATTCCAAAGGGATAAAGACACTCATAGGCCCTTCATTTTAACAAGAGCCTTATGGTAGATCTGATCTCATTATGTCTATGATGTAGATCCTGTTTGGATGGGAGGCTCAAGTAGGATTTAGTTACATTTCAGAGGAAATCCTAGGTTGACATTACTCTCAATGCACCCTCCTGACACCCACATATCCATCACTGCAGAGAAAGTCAACTTCTGTCTCCAGTTACTCCTTCTGTATTCTTTTTTATTTAGGGTCCTTGTGAGCAGACATAGACTACCTAATTGCCTCCTCCCGAATGAACTGTCTTGGATTCCAGATCTACCCTTTAGCTAGTACTGATTGTGTGAACTTAGGCAAGTTCTTGAATGTTTCTGTGCCTCCTTTCCCCGTATGTGAAATACGGATAGTAATAGTACCTAGTCGATAGGATACTGGATGATAGTAATCATTCAACAAGTTACAAAAAAAGAAAAATTCCCCTTTCATGATACATTTTTACAGCTAGTACCAGCAAGGAAAGAATAATAAAATGGAGAAGCTGCAGAAGCTAAAGAGAGAGAGAGCGTGCACATATGACAGAAAGAATGAGTGAGTCCAGGCCTTCTCTGAAAGAAAGACTTGAAATAAGAGAGATGTTCTCCTGTTGACCTTAAAGAAGCAAATAGCCATCTTATGAACGACTTGTGGAGAGGGACAGTCTCTAGGAGCTGAGGGCCTTAGTTGTACAACTACAAGGAATTGAATTCTGCAAACAACCTGAATGAGCTTGGAAGAGGACCTCAAATCCCAGATGAGAATGTGGCCCAGCCAGTATCTTGACTGCTGCAGGTGGGACCTTGAGCAGAGGTACCAGCCAAGCCATGTCTAGACTTTTGATTCACAGAAACTGTGAGATAATATGTGTGTATTTTTTTAAGATGCTCAATAGTAACAGAAAATGAATACAACTAGCCATGGTTCAGTATCTACTTCCATTCTTCGTGACTCCTCCAAACTACCCAACAAGGCTAGTACAGAGCCTAACTAAAAGCCTGAAACCCTGACCTTGGCTTCATGCCTAGAACTACATTTCTAAAGACCCTCCTCCAGACCCTGCATTACTCCCTCAGATTAGACATCCTTAACTAACATAGACTCCGATGGGAGTTGATAGGTTTGGTAGCTAGAAGAGCACCCCCTTCCATTCCATCAGTCTTAATAGCAGCCAGAATGCCATCTGGAAAGCGTGTGTTATAAGGAGGACCATTGCTGTCATGCAGAGTTTTATTCTGAGGATAATGGTGGGTGGCAGAAATGATCTGAATTATGGAAAGATTGATCTGCTCTATGTAAATCAATTGGTGTGGCAGTGGCTGGAGTACAAAGGTTGGAGTTACTGACAGTTAGAATACTGTTGTTAACAGCCCAGTGTAAAAATGATATTGGCTCCAGCTAAGGTACTGATAATGGGAGTTGAGAGAAGGGGATCTCTTCCTAGTTAGGGCATACCTATGAAGTGTTGGGCAAATAAGATTTAGATAGTGTTGAAGATGATTTAGGGGTGACTTCCAAGGTCATGGTTGAAGTCAAGGTGGTGGTGCCACTAACTGAAATCAAGAATAATGAATTCTGTGTTGCACTTGCTTTATTTGGAGTATTTAGAAATGCCCACTTGGTACTTAGGGGAAAGGAATGGGGTAGAGATAAAGATTGAGAGGCCTTCAGTGTATTGCTGTCATGATGATAACTGGATATGAGGAGATAGTCCTCATGATGCCATTTCTGAACTTTGAACTTTCCCATTCCTTGTTATTTAAAATTAATAACATATAATTTAACACCAACTTAGTTATTCTCATACTGTCATGTGTATTAGTTTCCTTTCAAGATATATGGGGAAACTCTTGATGGAAGAGTCTTTTTATATCCACTCTGGTGTATTGAGTATATAATAGGTAGTCAGCACTGTGAAAAGGACTGTTTGTTCTGCAATGGACTCTTTTTTTTTCTTTAAGATGGAGTCTCACTCTGTAGCCCAGGCTGGAGTGCAGTGGTGCAATCTCAGCTCACTGCAACCTCTGCCTACTGGGTTCAAGAAATTCTCCTGTCTCATACTCCTGAGTAGCTGGGACTATAGGCATGCACCACCACACCTAATTTTTGTATTTTTAGTACAGATGCGGTTTCAACATGTTGGCTAGGCTGGTCTTGAACTCCTGACTTCAGGTGATCCACCTGCCTTGGACTCCCAAAGTGCTGGGATTTCAGGCATGAGCCACCGTGCCTAGCTTGCAATGGAATTTTACATTCCATCTTCCTACTCCCTACTCCATACACACAGAGAGAGAAAAGAGGTCATGATGTCAGATATATAGGGAAGTTTGTATAGGGTCTCTTAGGCCATTGTAAGGAAAACTTTGGCTTTTACTCTGAAAGAGAGAGTATAAAAAGTGATAAAGACCCTGAAGAGAGGTGCAGGAGGAAGAGCTATGGGCATTCATAGGAAGCCTCATGCTGACTTGCAGCATAACCAACTTTGAAAACAGAAGATGTGGTATGTATTTATTAAAGTACTCAGCACTGGAGTTCAGTAGGTATTTGGGAATCAATGAATAAATTATGTGTGTGTGTGTTCAGATTGTGATATACTCTCACACAAAACAACAGCATTGTCTGTTAGCAATATTTCTTGGCATGAAAGTACATTCACTGGAAAACTAACAATTTAGTTTTAGGATTCACTGTCAAAAGTGAATCCTAAATTGGCTGCTTGGCCCCATAGGAGGTTATAGAGAGGCTGTTCTTGGCTTTAAGAAAAAGTAGTTAAGATGTCTTCTGACTGGCAAATCCTGGACAGCACTTCTTTAATTGACTGAGGTATTATCAGCACTGTATGCCAGAGCATTAGCCGGTTCCTGCTGCCAGCAGTCACACTTGCCTGATGTTTGCCAAAAATCCCATCTGCTGTCTATCCTCAGTTTCTTCACAAGTCAATGGCGTGTTCATTATCTTTAGGAAAAAAGGCAAAAAATATCTACTTTAATTATCCTGTTTGTGGTTTCTAAATGAATTGGATTTAACTGGTTAAGTTTTTCAAGTATTATTAATATTTATTGATATACCAGGCAACTATATACATATGTTAGGGTATAGAACATCAGCTTTTTGACCTAAATATTTTTGGAAACTTTTTTGTTACTGTGCTGAGGAAAGATACACAGTTGTACATAATCTTTTTATTTTAAAGGAAGCCTACCAATAAGCCAAAAGTTTTTATTTATCAAGCATTTATTATAAAATATATTGGTAAAATATATTATATATATATAGGCAAGATATGTGTTATAAAATAAATTGGTAAAAGCCAATTTGTGTTGAAATGTTTAAAAAGAGGGAAGAATTCCACTGGGTTGCTATAATAAGAAAAATCAAATGTTCATTTATTTGTAATTAATAGTCTCTGGGCATCTTTTATTTTGATCAGTAACAAAAATTTACTAAATTTTCCCATCACCCTGAAAATCTAGAAATAGAAGCTTTCTATGACAGTAGAAGATAGTTTAGATATTTAATTCTAAACTGTTTTTAAAAGTCTGTATTTTCTAGTTTGTTTTAAATTCTGGTAAATAAAAAAGAGATACACATTAGAATATTGATTTTTGAATTCATTGTCATCAGAAAAAAATAGGATTCTTGGTGTTACTGACTCTTAGAAAGTTATTTTGATGTTTGTAGTGTTACTATACATAAAAACAAAGAACTGATAGCAATGCAAACAAGCAATAATATGAAAATGGTTAATTAAAGGAACCCAGTACCGTACTTTGTCTATTGTATATGTTGTAAAAGTGATAACTAGGAAGGTAGGAAGGCAACATTAAAAAATGCTTATGATAAACATAAGGTAAAAGGAAAAGGTAAAAATATATATACTATGATTCCAACCACAGAAAAATTAGGTGAAGACTGGAGTAACAGGTTATGGAAAGTTCTTCCCTTATTGTGAAAACCTTTTGTAACTGTTGTCTTTCTAGAATTTTAAGGGAAAGAAGTGACCTTGGGTTAGCCATTTTCAAATATAATAGCAAATATTTGGCCACAAGCAACTAGCGGAGAAGTTTGAAAGCAGGAATTGTGCATAATTCAAAACCAAATATGATTTTTGAAGTAGTTATTTTGAAAAGGATTGAAATATTTCTATAAATATGCCTTTGAATTTACTGTGTATGATAGTTATTTTTTATACTAAATGATTTCTCTTCATGTATCCAATATTCTTTACATGTTTAGTCTGTAGGTTAATCAATATATCCATTCTGAACTTCAACTTGGTCATCTTGAATGCTTTCATAAACACCTTCTGTGACACATAAGGTGACCTTTGGTTTCTTATGGTCTAATTGTAAGCCTGAGGGGATTTTGCCATAAGTCATTGGAAAGTTGTTTTTCCCTTGACTTCCACTAGATTTTAGGTCTTGTCTGAACCAATTGTTTGTAGGAAAAATGTTGCTAAGGCAGTTTCTAAACTAAAAGAAATGTAATTTAGTTTAATTGTGCTTCCCACAGCTTAATACTAACCTGTTTTATTCTAAGAAGACTCAGATTAGGAACCTGTGTGTTAGATGGAAACATGGCCTTACTCTGTATCTGACACAGTGATCAGCATGTGTACATGATAGCCATAACCTTCACGAGTGTCTAGGGCATTTGGAGTCTATTTTCATTTTTAAATTGTTTATTTGATAATCCAATAATGAGGGAGACAGGGACAACTGCTTCCTGATGCATCATTGCTAAGACATTTTCTGAGCTTTTCTAACTTTTGTAGGTGATTTCTCAAATGTAGCAAACTTTCCCTAGCAAAATACTTTTAAACAAATATAGTGAAGTGATAAATGGGGAGTTTCTTAATATCAGAGAGTTAACTTTGCTTTTTGTTTCTTGCCAATACAAAATGTGGTATCTACTTATATGAAAGGATGAAGTAATAATGTTAGTATTATTAAATTGAATTATGTCTTTGATGGTCTCCTCAAATGTTTACTATTTAGACTAGCATCATCCAGTAGGACTTATTGAAATTATGGATATGTTCTCTGTGCTGTGCAATGCAGTAATGCAGTAGCTAATAGCTGCATGTGGCTATTGAACATTGAAATATGGCTGATGCAACTGAGGAACTGAATTTTTAGTTACATTTCATGTTAATTAGCTTGAATTGAAATAGCCTCATGTGGTAACTATATTGGAAGATAAAGATCTAGACGTGCAAGATTTTATTTGTGTTGAAGAACGGAAGGATTCTCTCAGATGTTGAGCCTGATTAAAAAAATTCCCTGTACTCTTCTCTTCTTTTTTGAAACAAATGCTTGGGAGTTAGCTTGCTTTCTTCTATATTTAAATTGGCCTATAACCAAATCTACAAATATTTTTCATCATTAATTATGTGCTGTGCAGTCTGCAGGATGCTAGGGATACAAAAATAAGCAAACAGGTCCCTTCTCACAAGCAATTTACACCCTAATAGGGAAGGAAGGTGAGTAAGTAAATAAATGCAGTGGAGGTGGGACAGGGCCCATTGTGGCCACAAAGGAAGGAATCATCAGTGGTTTCTGGAAGATCTTGGAGGGTGCCATGAACCATGAACAATGAGCAGGCATTTCTTTTTATTTTTTCCTTTCCTAACCACTAGACAACCAGGGAAAGCAGGCATCACTAGGTGAACAAATGAAGGAAGACATTTGTTGTGATTTGTAATATGTCACCCCTACATTCATATTTGAAGTCCTAACCTCTAGTAACTCAAAATGGGTACCATATTTGGAAATAGGGTCATTGTAGATATACTTAGTCAAGGTGAGGTCATACTGGAGTTAGGTTGGTCTCATCTAATAAGACTGGCATCGTTATAAAAAGAGAAACTTTGGATGCATACACACACACACACACACACACACAGAGAGAGAGAGAGAGAGAGAGAGAGAGAGAGAGAGAACACCATTTGAAGACTGGAAGAGCTTGTGGATCCTGTCACAAGCCAAAGAACTACCAGAAGCTGGGAGTGAGGACTGGAACAGATCCTTTCTTTGTGCCTTCAGAGGGAGCATGGCCCTGCTAATACCTTGATCTCAGACTTCTAGTCTCCAGAACTGTGAGATCATAAGTTTCTGTTGTTTAAGCTGCTTAGCTTGTGGTATTTTATTACAGCAGCCATAGCAAACTAATGTAGCAATCAGATTAAGGAAACATTATTGTAAAAACAAGGCAAAAAGCTATGAAACTTACTGAAGTTCTGTTTTGTGATTACCTAACCCAGGAATTTTAGAAGGAAAAAATAAAGCAAGCATTAGCCTGGATGCAAAATTTCTTTTTTCCTTCCTTCCTTCCTTCCTTCCTTCCTTCCTTCCTTCCTTCCTTCCTTCCTCCCTCCCTCCCTCCCTCCCTCCCTCCCTCCCTTCCTTTTTTTGAGACAGAGTCTTGCTCTGTCACTCAGTCTGGAGTGCAGTAGCACAATCTCAGCTCACTACAACCTCTGCCTCCCGGGTTCAAGCAATTTTCCTGCCTCAGCCTCTCAAGTAGCTAGGATTTCAGGCATGTGCCACCATGCTGGGCTAATTTTTGTATTTTTAGTAGGGACAGGGTTTCACCACATTGGCCAGGCTGGTCTTGAATTCCTGACCTCAGGTGATCCACCTCAGCCTCCCAAAGTGCTGGGATTGTAGGCATGAGCTACTGCACCTGGAGAAAATTTCTTTATAAATATTTTTCTACTCTTAAAAGCTAAGGCTATAATAATGTTTGAGGGTAAAATTACATTTCTGTCAAAAATGTATTATGAATCAAAACATAAATGTTTCCTGGTGGCCAGGTATAGTGGCTCACACCTGTAATCCCAACACTTTGGGAGGCTGAGGCAGGCAGACCATGAGGTCAGGAGTTTGAGACCAGCCTGACCAACATAGTAAAACCCTGTCTCTACTAAAAATACAAAAATTAGCTGGGCATGGTGGCACACATCTGTAATTCCAGCTACTCAGGAAGCTGAGGCAGGAGAATCGTTTGAACCAGGGAGGCAGAGGTTGCACTGAGCCGAGATTGTGCCACTGCAGTCTAGCCTGGGTGACAGAATGAGATTCCATCTCAAAAATATATATATAGTTTCCTGATAATCATAAGTCAGTTAGAAAAAAGTTTTTGTTTATTAAGCTTGTCTCCCTACATAAAGTATTTAAATAAATGAGTAATAAGACCCCTCATTTCCGTATATGTTATATGAGGAAATGTGTGTATGAGAGATACTCTTATTTCTCATCAACTTTGGGAAAGAGGGTTCATGAGCAGAAGCTGGGGTAGGAGTCACACACTGGGTGGCTGCAGCTGGAACTGTGTTCATCTTGGTAGGCTGGTGCCCTAAGATCCAACCTCATTCCTCCAGTTATTGCTGAGATGGGAGAGATTAGGCCGAGGGGCCAGGTTGGAGCCCAGAAGGCACCAATAACATTGTAACTCCTGAAAGCCATATCCCTTGCAAAAGAAGAATTGTCAGACCCCACCTAGCCTTTTAGCCCAGATTCAGGAGTGAAAGAATAGGGGACTGGGTGTTTGGTGCCATCAATCCTTTCCTTTGTGTCCATGTAGCAGTAACTGCCAAGTGTTGATCAACTCATAGGAATGAGGTAGGGACAATGAACTGTGGATGGCATTTATTCATTTATGTAGTTTAAAAGTCATTCTGCAACAAATGTGAATAATGGTATGGCACCTTGGAGGAACTAAATGCAGCCTAACAAGGCTAGAGCATAGCAAGCACGGCAGGCGAGGGTTTGAGGGGTGCACATAACTGAAGAGGCTGACAAGGGCAAAAGAGAAGCAGGCTTGATGTAGAGATCATGAATAATAATGGCTCACCTTTGGACATTTTGAGTTTGAACATCTTATGAGACATTCAAGGAGAGATGACCAGGAAGCAGTTAGATATACTTAGGGCAGGGGTCTGGATTAAAGATACTGATTGGAAGATCTCAGTATAAATGTCAAAATTAAAGACAGGTAAGGGCAGGTGAAATGAAAAGAGTGCCAACATTAGGTAGGTAAGAGAGGAAGATAGTTCCCCCACCTCCCCCCAACAGAAAAAAAAAAAAAAGGAAGAAGAAGAAAACTGAGATACAAGGATTATGTAAGAGTGGTTTCTCTGACTTCATGAGAGGAGAACATTTCAAAAAACGACTAATCACAGTGTTAAATCCTGTAGTATGGGTGTGTCTGATAATATTTGAAAAAGAGCTATCAGAGTGGGAAATTGTGAGCTCATTTTGTGATACGGTGAGAGCTGAAGTTCAGTGGTCATGAGTGGGAAGTAGATGGGGTCTGGTTCTGGAAAGATTGCAAACTAAGTCAAAGTTGAAAACCTCCTGCTACAAGCACGTATACATTCTATATAAAAAAACTTTAAAATGATAGGTACATAGTCGACCTCACAAAAAAGCAATAGTAATCAAGAGGTGCCAGAAACAAAAGAATGAACAGAAAACCAATAAGAAAATGAGGCATGTACAGTATTTGAGTAGATAATGGCTGAGAGTTTTCAAAACTAGAGTCCAATGTCCACATTAAGGAAACCAACAAATTCCAGGGAGGATAGGTAAAAAGAAATGTACAGCTAAACACATTATAGTGAAACTGCAGAAAACTGAAAATGGAGATAAA
This sequence comes from Cacajao melanocephalus, assembly GCA_963573385.1. NCBI lineage: Eukaryota > Metazoa > Chordata > Mammalia > Primates > Pitheciidae > Cacajao > Cacajao melanocephalus. The sequence goes on along the minus strand of CAUYLG010069544.1, from coordinate 81,082 downwards.
ATCGTAAAATTAGCTAGGAAAAAGTTACCTTCATAGGAGCTGCAGGTATACAGCTGATTTGTCAACCAAAACAATGAAAGCTATGAGAGTTGAACAAAAGTTTCAGTGAGCTGTAAGAAAATTATCGTCAATACAGGATCATATAGTCAATAGAAATAGCTTGAAGAAAGATTTTTAAACAAACAAAAATTTAGAAAACTCACTACCAGGGACGCAAAATTTAAAAAAAATCTAAAAATGATTTTTTCAAACAAAGAAAATGATCCCAAATGAATATCCAAGATGAAAAAAGGAATGAGGAACACAAATCTTCCAGAAGTGAAGATGGAAAGAGGAATCTGGTATGGGTAGCCAGACACCATGGCTTTCAGTGGCGGTGAATGATTGTAGGATCCTGAGAATGACAAGTGGGGGATTCCAACAACCTCATGAGGCTGGAGATGTGGCCCCAGCCATTGGGATTTGAGGGAACTAGAACCATGCCCTGGTAGAGAGCCTGGTGCTTCAAAATGCTTGTCTTCCTGGACTAGAAAAACTTGGCCCACAGGACCAGAGAAACCTTATGAGAAGGAATATTTCTGTCTTGGGTATTAAGTGGAATAAAAAAAATCACATAAGGAGGGACATGGTGGCTCACATCTGTAATCCCAGCACTTTGGGAGGCCAAGGAGGGCAGATCACCTGAGGTCAGGAGTTTGAGACCAGCCTGATCAGAATGGTGAAACCCTGTCTCTACCAAAAATACAAAAATTAGCCGGGCCTGGTGGCGCACACCTGTAGTACCAGCTACTTGGGAGGCTGAGGTAGGAGAATCACTTGAACCCAGGAGGCAGAGGTTGCAGTGAGCCAAGATCATGACACTGCACTTCAGCCTAGGTGGCAGAGTAACACTCCATCTCAGAAAAAAAATCACATTAATGATTACTTCAGATGGAGTAAGCTGTTTACAGACTATCTGTATCTGAACAAAATACAAAAAGCATCTAAGGTCGGGGTCTGGGTTGAAAATACTGACTGAAAGATCTCAGTATAAATGTCAAAATTAAAGACAGATAAGGGCAGGGAAAATGAAGAGTGCTGACATTAGGTAGGTAAGAGAGGGAGATAACAACCCTCTCAAAAAAAAGGAAGAACTTTGGGAGGCCGAGGCGGGTGGATCACGAGGTCAAGAGATCGAGACCATCCTGGCCAACATGGTGAAACCCCATCTCTACTAAAAATACAAAAACATTAGCTGGGCGTGGTGGCGCATGCCTGTAGTCCCAGCTACTTGGGAGGCTGAGGCAGGAGAATTGCTTGAACCTGGGAGGTGGAGGTTGCAGTGATCCGAGGTCGCACCACTGCACTCCAGCCTGGAGCCTGGTGACAGAGTGAGACTCTGTCTCAAAAAAAAAAAAGGAATCAGAAGAAAAGTCAGATACATGAAGAAACTCTGGAAAGTTAGCAACAGCAGGCAGTACAAGAGGGTTGTCAAGATTTGAAGAATGGCCTGTACAGAAGTGAGTTCCACATTTCCTGCCCGCTGACTCTACCTTCCAGCTTTAACCTGAGAGCAGATATGATGTGAAACAAGCATAAGCATCAAGAACTCTGAGGGAAACTCTGTTATTCCGTCCAAAGAAAGGAAAATAGGGCCCCTGCACGCTGGAGAGAGTGTGTGGCAATCACTGTTTTTTTTCCTGTTCTCTCAGTTTTGTGTCAAGGGTCGTCCCAGTCACAGAGCTGCACTGAGGTGGTGGAGGTGCAGGTGCTTCAAACTCCCAGAGAAACTGGAAAACCTGGGAAAGGGGATCCTGAGTCCAAAAAGTATGAAGGAAATCATCACTATTTTTTCTCTCTCACTACTTTGCTCTAAGGGTGGCTCTAGTCATGTGAATCTGTGTGGAAGTGTAGACAGCTACAACTCCAGGAGAAACCCATCTTTTTAGCCAGAGGACCAGAAAAGTGGGGCTCTGGGGACTAGAGAGCGTGGGGGAAACATAGAGAGGAGAGAGCTGGAGAAGGGGACCCTTTAATTCTGTGGCTGTGAAATTACAAGTCTCAGGCCCCACTCTTGAGTTATGCATAAGCAAGACAGATGCAAAGTGGGATAGCAAAGGCTTTAAAACCTGAACTGTGATTTAAAAACAGCAGCAGCCACAACAAAAGAACACTTAGTCCCAGCCTAACCCCTGAGAGGGACAAGCATGGGACAAATCCAATGCATCAGAGCAAAGGCTTTGAAAACTGAATCCACTGGATCCACAACTCATAGAAAATGAGACAGAACTTGCAGTCCATACTTCTCACACACACACACACACACACACACACTCTCTCTCTCTCTCTCTCTCTCTCTCAATTTTTCTCTCTCTCTGTGTGTGTGTGTGTGTGTGTGTGTGTGTGTCTCCAGAGATTTTTTAACACTTTGATAAATCACAACATAATGTTCAAAATACCCAGGATGTAATCTAAAATTATTTGACATATAAAGAACCAGATAAACGTCCCCAATTCTTAAGGAAAAATTCAGCAATATATATAAAAAGGATTATACAAAATGGCCAAGTGAGAGTTATGTCAGAAATGAAAGACTATTTCAGCATTTGAAAATCAATGACTGTAAGCTAGGTGCAGTGGCTCACATCTGTAATCCTAGCATTTTGGGAGATCAGAGCAGGAGGATCGCTTGAGGTTAGGAGTTCAAGACCAGCCTGGGCAACACAGTGAGATCCCTATACAGAAAAGATAAAAATTAGCCAGGCATGGTGGCACTTGTCTGTAGTCCTAGCTACTTGGGAGGCTGAGGCAGGAGGGTCACTGGAGCCCAGGAGGTTGAGGCTGCAGTGAATCATGATTGCACCATGGTACTCCAACCTGGGTGACAGAGCAAGAGCCTAGCTCTAAAAAATTAAAATTAAAAAAGAAAATCAATGTAAGAGAAATGAAAACTTGCGTTCACACAAAACCCTGCATGCAAATGTTTATAGTGGCTTTACGCATAATCAGCAGTATAGGAAACAACTCAAATAGTCTTCAACTGTTGGATAAACAAACTGGTACACCCATACAATGGAATACTACTCAGAAATAAAAAGAAACAATTTTTTTTTTTTACTTTTTTGAAACAGAGTCTCACTCCATCACCCAGGCTGGAGTACAGTGGCACAATCTCAGCTTACTGCAACCTCCGCCTCCCTGGTTCAAGCAATTCTCGTGCTTCAGCCTCCTGAGTGCTGGAATTACAGGAGTGTGCCATGACGCCTGGCTAATTTTTATATTTTTAGTAGAGACAGGGTTTCACCATATTGACCAGGCTGGCCCTGAACTCCTGACCTCAGGTGATCACCCGTCTCAGCCTCCCAAAGTGCTGGGATTACAGGCATGAGCCACTGCACCCGGCCACAAAAGAAACTCTTGTTGGACACAATAATATAGGTGAATCTCAAAAGCATTATACCAGATTTTAAAAGCCAGTCTCAAATGCTACGTACTGGTTGATTTTATTTGTATGATATTCCAGAGAAGGTGAAACTATAGAGATGGACAACAGATTAATGCATGCCAAGAACTAGGGAGTGGGGACATTTTGATAAAAGGGGCAGCATGGGAGGATTTTCTGGGTCATGGAACTGGTTTGGTTTGCATGTTGGTTGGGGTGGGGTTACATGGTTCCATTTTCTCCGTTTGTCAAAACTCATAGATCTGTACACCAAAAAGTGATTTTCATCTTATGTAAAATAAAAATAAATTACAATTTTAGAAAAGTCACAGTTGAGTGCTGAATAGGGAAGTGAGTGGAGATACAGCTGAAACAAGAATAGCAACATGCAGATAACAGTTGAAGCTGGGTAATGAGTACATGGAGGGTAATTATACTCTTCTGTTTACTTTGTATAGGTGTGAAATTTTCCATTATAAAAAATTTTTCAAAGAACATCTGTAAAAGACTTACACCTAACATCATACTTAATCATGAGAAATTGGATACCTTTCTGCTAAGATCAAGAAGGTAAAAGGCCAGGGGCGGTGGCTCACACCTATAATCTCAGCACTTTGGGAGGCCGAGGTGGGTGGATCACTTGAGGTCAGGAGTTCCAGACCACTCTGGCCAACATGGTAAAACCTTTTCACTACTGAAAATACAAAAAACTAGCCAGGCGTGGTGGTACATGCCTATAATCCCAGCTACTAGGGAGGCTGAGGTAGGAGAATCGTTTGAACCCAGGAGGTGGAGGTTACAGTGAGCTAAGATCATGCCACTGCATGCCAGTCTGGGTGACCGAGTGAGATTTTGTCTCAAAAAAAAAAAAAAAGAATGAGGCAAAGATGTTCCTACCTCTCACCATTGTTATTCAGCGTCATTCTAGAAGTCATACTAATGCAATAATACAAGAAAAACAACAGGAACACAAATTAGAAAGGAAGAAAGCAAGAATCTATGTCTTTGTTCATAGATTACATGATTGTCTATATGGAAAACCCCAAAGAATCAACAGAAAACTTTCTGATACTAATAGTGATTATATAATAGTAAGGTTGCAGGATACAAAGTTAACACACAAAAGTCACTAGAAAATCTTGACTTACAGCAAATAGAGATTGAATCAGTAATCAAAAAATGTGCAAGAAAAATAGCCTAGGACCAGATAGCTTCACTGATGAATGCTATCAAATGATTAAAGAAGAGTTAACACAAATCCTTCTCAAACTCTTCCAAAAATAGAGGAGAACAGAACAGTTAGAAAAGAAAACTATAGACCAATATCATTATAAATATAGATGCAAAAATCCTAAACAAAATATTAGCAAATTGAGTCCAGCAGCATGATAAAAAAATTTGACACCATGACCCAGTGACATTTACTCCAGGAATACAAGGGTGAATCTCAAAAGCATTATACCAGATTTAAAATGCCAGTCTCAAAATGCTACATACTGGATGATTTCATTTATATAGTATTCCAAAAAGGCAAAGCTACAGAGATGGAAAACAGATTAATGCATGCCAACATACAAAAAGTAATCAATGGAATACACTGTATTAATAGAATAAAGGAAAAGATCCACATGATTACCTCAATTGATCCAGAAAAAAGTATTTGACAAACAAAGAAAGCATCTGTGTTCCCTCTCTGAGCTTGCCTTAGGACACCCCCATTACTGTTTTACAGTTGTACTGCCCCAGTCAAACTTCCCATCTGGCATTGTCTGTGTAACAGGTCATGCCCAGCTGCTGCAGCCAGGCACTTAGTATCAGGAATGAGATTCTATCAGGACTCAACTCCCTGCCTCATCTGGTCAGTGAAAAAAATGATTGTTTCACCTAGGCAGGATTTTGACCCAGAGGCACTCAGTTATAATCTCACAGATGGCAGCTTCACTCCATTGGCTCCTTAGCCATGCACACACACCAAATGTTTGAGCCTGGAGTACTGAGCAGGATTACCATGGCAACAACACATTATCAGACCATCTCATGATGGTTCAAATTAACTGAAGGTCTCAACTTGAATAATTGATCTCACCCCCCTTCCCTTCTTGGGCCACAAGTGCCAGTAGCCCCATATTTATTCTAGACATAAAGGTTTTTTCATTCTGGCATTCAGTCTGATGGTTGGCTCATGGCTTTTTCACAGTAGTGAAACTTACAGAGTGAAACTTTCTGTAAGTAAACAACTCCAAGTTGACTTTCTAAGCTAGGCAGGGACCATGAAGAAACAGGCCTACTTACATAGCACATGAGGAAAATCACAGTAGTCATTAGTCTTTCATTCATATATACAAATGGACAACAAAGAATCACAAGATATATGCCAGCACTCTGAAAGAAAAGAGAACAATAAAAGGAAAATAAATTAACAATTCTAAGTTATATCTGAAAGATTTTTGCATCTATAAAAGAATGATATACTATACTAAAAAGAACAGAAAACAAGAAAGCACATTAAGATGTTTAAAATATGGTTTCTGCCAAGCGCGGTGGCTCACACCTGTAATCCTAGCACTTTGGGAGGCCAAGGTGGGTGGATCACCTGAGGTCAGGAGTTCAAGACCAGCCTGGCCATCATGGTGAAATCCCATCTTAAAAAAATAAAATAAAATATGGTTGCTGAAATTAAATATCCAAAGGAGACTTCTATCTGGGTTAATGCAATAGATTAGGTCCCTGGTCTAACTTTCACAATGAAACAAATTCTGCACCAGGCATGGTGGCTCATGCCTGTAATTCCAACAGTTAGGGAGGCTGAGTGGGGAGGATCACTTGAGTTCAGGAGTTAGAGACCAGCCTGGGGAAAATATTGAGACATTGTCTCTACAAAAAAATTAAAAATAGCTTGGCATGGTGGCATGTGCCTGTAATCCCAGCTATTCAGGAGGCTGAGGTGGGAGGATTGCCTGGGCCCAGGAGGCTGAGGCTATAGTGAACCACGATTGCACCACTGTACTCCAGCCTGGGCAACAGAACAAGACTCTGTCTCCAAAAAACAATTCTAGAGGCATAGTGTTTCATGCTTGTAATCCCAGCACTTTGGGAGGCCAAGACGGGTGGATCACTTGAGGTCAGGAGTTTGAGACCAGCCTGGCCAATAAGTGAAACCCCATCTCTACTAAAAATACAAAAATTAACTGGGTATGGTGGTGGGCGCCTGTGGTTCCAGCTACTTGGGGGGCGGAGGCAGGAGAATTGCTCGAACCCAGAAGGTGGAGGTTGCAGTGAGCCAAGATCATGCCACTGAACTCCAGCCTGGGCAATAGAGTGAGACTCTGTCTGAAAAAGATAAACAAAAATTTTGAGAAAATTCTAAATGCATCTATGAATTGGCAAAGAAGGACTCAGCTCTCAGGCCAAAACCAAAGTGAAGATGGTCACTCAGGGAAGTAAATTGTATGGGCACAAATCTACAGATTTAGAAAGCAAATGAAATGTAAGCAAGAAAAATAACATAATAATTATAAACTTTAGAACACAAAAATAAAAGGAAAGATATTAAAGACAGCCAGAAAAAAACTCATAGCAGGTTATCATTTAAGCAAGTAATAAACAGACTGACACATTTAAGCACGTAATAAACAGACTGACAGCTGACTTTCAGCAGCAAAAATGGAAGCCAAAAAGTAACAGAATAAAAGGAATCGTATACTTCAGGGAAGCATTTTAAAGAACGAGGTCTGCTGGCTACAATTTCTTCAGCTTTCATTTCTATAAAAATGCCTTATTTTACTTTCATTTTATAATCATGTTTTTATAGAATATGAGATTCTAGTTTGTCATTTGTTCTTCTTTCAATACTATAATTTCACCCTATTCTCTCTGATTTGCATTAATTTTGATGAGAAATCAGGCATTATTCTTATTAATGTTCCCCTGTGTGTAAGATGTCTTTTGTCTCTGACTGCTTTTACTTTTTTATTCTTTCTTTTTCAGTAATTTGACTACAATGTGAGTAGCTATCATTTCATTTAGTTTTTTTTTTAAAGTTCTTGGATCTGGTAAGATTGATTATGGTAAAAAGAGAGACTGCAAAATATTAGAAATGAAAAATGGAACATCATTAGAGATCTTAGAAATACATAAGGCGTTAGAAAGATATAAACGACTTTGGGCCAGGAGGAGTGGCTCACACCTATAATCACAACACTTTGGGAGGCCGAGGCCTGTAGATCACCTGAGGTCAGGAGTTTGAGACCAGCCTGACCAACATGGCAAAATGCCGTCTCCAATAAAAATAACAAAAATTAGCTGGGCATGGTGGTGGGCGCCTGTAATCCCAATAACCTAGGAGGCTGAGGCAGGAGAATAATTTGAACCCAGGAGGCGGAGGCGGCAGTAAGCCAAGATTGAGCCGCTGCACTCCAGCCTGGGGAACAAGAGCAAAACTCTGTCTCAAAAATAAATAAATAAGTAAACAACTTCATGCCAACAAACTTAGAACTGTTGGTGAACAAAACAATTCACTAAACAAGCATACTAACAAATGTAGCTACCTACAACAAATCTACATAACTCCAAGGGCAGGTCAGTAGTCCCTGGAAAAAACTTCTTGACACAAACCTCTGAACATTACAGGAAAACTCTCAGTGCTTTTTTTTTTTTTCTTTTTAGTAAAATCATTTAGAAGCTCAAATTTTGGATGCCAAATACAGAACAAATATAGGTTTAACTTAAAATTTATGGTAAACACACCTGAGCTTGGGAGTTCAAGACCAGCCCAACCAACATGGAGAAACCCCGTCTCTACTAAAAATACAAAATTAGCTGGGCGTGGTGGTGCATGCCTGTAATCCCAGCTACTTGGGAGGCTGAGGCAGGAGAATTGCTTGAACCCAGGAGGCGGCGGTTGCTGTGAGCCGAGATCACGCCATTGCACTCCAGCCTGGGCAACAAGAGCGAATCTCCAGCTCAAAAAAAAAATGGTAAACAGAATATAATAGATTTTAACATAATTGTTTTATTTTCTATTTAAAGATTGAGGGCAAACCCAGTGCTTCAGATTTTCAAAGGTATTTGGGTCAACAACTTCTCCACTGAAGAATCTCATTAGGTGCCAAGTAAACCTGCGGCTTGTAATTTCCAGTACAATTGTGAACAAGACTGATTTTATATATTTGAGGTATATAATAATTCTATTTCATTGTTATTGCTTCTTGCTCTGAATTCAGCCTTAACCAACACAAAGATCATGACATCTGCTTTTCTTTAGCCAACTGTTATTTTTAGACATTCTGTGTCACTGTATGTTCAGTATATAGTTAATATATGTTATTTTCAGCAGAAAGGAATTCAGTATAGGGAACGTGGCGCTTATAAATCTCTGTAAGGGCTGGAGGATCAGGCCCTGGAATGATTCTCAAAACAATGTAACAAAACTAGCCTACTTGGGGAAGTGCTGTCTCTAACACAAGGTAATGAGCTGTTGAATCTGAAAGCTGCCCCTGTAGCTCTTTGCTCTAGAAATTCACTACCTCACCTGTATTCCAGACATTGGAACAGCCACAAAACCCATCACATCCAGGAACAAACTATAATACCATAACTACAATCCAGGGACTAGGAATCTGCTGCCAGAACGTTTATGGAGCCATGCTGCACCTGCTCCATCTATATTGATAAAAATGAATACCCTCTGTCCCTCTTCTCAACACATTTGGAGCATGGTCCTTGAGATCTTTTACATAGGTACACAAACAAACAATGTGCAGGCAGCAGTGGCTCACACCTGTAATCCCAGCACTTTGGGAGGCTGAGGCAGGAGGATTGCTTGAGGCAAGTTCAAGAGTGGTCTGAGCAATATAGCATGACCCCATCTCAAAAAAGAAAGAAGGAAAGAAGGAAGGAAGGAAGGAAGGAGGGAAGGAAGGAAGGAAGGAAGGAAACAAAAGAAAATAGAGAGAGAGGGAAGCGAAGGGAATGGAAGGGAGGAGGGGAGGGGAAGGGAGAAGGAAAACAACAAACAACCCCATGCCTCCATACTATGCTTGTTAGTAGAAGCAGCAGAGAGATACAGAAACACGGCCACATTCACATGTCCACCTTCCAAATTTGACTCTTATAAAATTAAAGAATTAACCATGTGATCCAGAAATTCTACTTCTAGGCATTTACCCAAGAAAAATAAAAACTTTTCCATCTAAGACTTTCTTTTTTGCCCACGAATGTTCTCAAATATTGCTTGTTGGATATGACATGGTACAACCAATTGGAAAATTCTTTGGTAGTTTCTTCCAAAGTTAAATATATATCTATCCTATAATACAACAAACCACATCAATCTCAAAAACGCAATATTAAGTATAAAAGAGCATGACTTCCTCTATATGAATAGCTAGAACAGGCCAAACTAATCTGTGGTGATAGAGGTAAAAATAATGGTTACCTTTGGGGAGTTATTAAGTAGAAGAGATATGAGGTAGCTCTTTGGGATGCTGAATATATTTTGTATCTTATTCTGAGAGGTTATAAGAATTCACAGCAGGGCGCGGTAGCTCATGCCTGTAATCCCAGCACTTTGGGAGGCCGAGGTGGGTGGATAACCTGAGGTCAGGAGTTTGAGACCAGCCTGGCCAACATGGTGAAACCCCGTCTCTACTAAATATACGAAAATTAGCTGGGTGTAGTGGCAAGCACCTGTAATCCCAGCTACTTGGGAGGCTGAGGCAGGAGAATCACTTGAACATGGGAGGTGGAGATTGCAGTGAGCTGAGTTCGTGCCACTGCACTCCAGCCTGGGTGACAAGAGTGGAACTCTGTCTCAAAAAAAAAAAAAAAAAAAAGAATTCACGTAATTGAGGCTAGATGCAGTGGCTCACACCTGTAATCTCAGAACTTTGGGAGGCTGAGACGGCTGGATCACCTGAGGTCAGGAGTTCAAGACCAGCCTGGCCAACATGCTGAAACCCCATCTCTACTAAAAAAAAAAAAAAAAAAGAAAAAAAAATATATAAGCCGGGCATGGTGGCACATGCCTGTAATCCCAACTACTCGGGAGGCTGAGGCAGGAGAATTGCTGGAACCTAGGAGATGGAGGTTGCAGTGAGCCGAGATCACGCCACTACACTCCAACCTGGGCAACAGAGTGAGACTCCATCTCAAAAAAAAAAAAGGAATTTACATAATTGAGAAGAAAAAGACTAAAAATCAATTAAGGCATCCATCCAAAGAAATTAGAAAAAGAATGGCAAATTATACCCAAAGACAGAGAAATTTAAGATAGAGAAGCAGCAAATACAAAAAAGTTTGAAAAACTGGTAAAATTTATAACATTCTTTGTGAGATTGATTATGGGAAAAAGAGAGAAGTTATAATATTAAAAATGGAAAAAGAGACACCATTGTAGATCTTTTAAACATTAAAATATCATAAAGGGATATTAAGAACAACTCTATGCCAACAAATTTGCAAAGCTTGATAAATGTTCAAATTCCTAAAACACATACACATATACAACTTAGCAATACTGGCCCAAGAAGAAATATAAATATAAAATATAAAATCTGAATACATCTATAACTATTAAATTATTAAATATACCTAAAAGCCTTTCCTCTTCTCTCCCTCACCCACTCCCCACCCCCTAAAAACACTTCAGATGCTTTTTAGTGAACTCTAAAAGCTTATAGAGAGAAAAATCTGGTCACCAATGATGCTGTGAATGCTGATAACAGACTAATCCTTAGCAACACTGATACTAGAAAATAAAGAAGCAATGATTCCAAAATCATTTTGAATAATTTTCTGTACCACCGAGGCAATCCATCAAGCACCAGTCAAGCTGTAAAATAAAGAACATTTTTGGATATATAAGGACTCAGGAACTTTAGTGAAACAAATTATTTTAGGAAGTTACCTAGGGATATACTCTAGCAAAATGAGGGAGAAAGCCAAGAAAGACAACAGAGAAAAGATGGGCAGTAAGGACAAAACCCAATTCAGGGAACTGGCACAGTATTGTTTAAAATATATATACAGCATATATATAAATTGTATAATATAAATATATACACACATACACAAAAGACTAAATGTACATACAACAAAATGTTAAGTCTTCTGAGTGGTCAGAAGTCAAAAGGGTTTTGACTCGACAAGCTCTCCACACCACACGTCTCTGGCTGACTGTAGACTGTATGCAGGTGCAAGGAGACCGGGCAAGGCCTACCAAGAAGTAAGACCTAGGACAGACTTCACAACTGCCTGAATTTGAATGTACTCATAAACTCACATATAAACCCATTGCCAGGGGTTGGAAACCCTATTGGCTTTAGAAATTTTGGTACATTCTCAGACTGATCAGTGGCTGTCCCAGAGGGACAACACCTAGGAAGCAAATTAAAACAAGAGAAATTTTTTTAAAACCTAGTAGGGACATTAATGGCCACACACCACAGGGGAGACAGGTTCAGTTATCTGTCTACTGCTTCTTGGCTCCCAATTCACCCTTGAATGTCAGCTCTGTGAAAATGAATCTGAGTCCTTTAAATACTTTTTCTTTGCCAGATGGCACAATGTCAAAATCTGTCAGTAGAGGGCGCGGGAGAATCGTTGCAACAGAAAAGGATTTTCCTTCCTGGTTGTGGTGTCTTTCACTGGGCAGCTCTGGTAGAATGCATGGTTTCACCAGAACACAGCCCCTGTAGTGTACACGCTTGCCTCTCACCAGGCTTCTGCAGCATGGGCAGCTTCTCTAGTGCTAGGATACTGCATGGCATGTCATACAAAGTTATAAAAGTCTTGAGCAACATTGTCAACCTGAGGGACATTTGAAGAACGCTCCACCAACGGCATAATACACATTCTTTTCAAGTGCACACAAAACAGTCTTTAGAATAGAACATATGCTAGGCTGTAAAACAAGTCTCAATGAATTTTAAAAAACTGAAATTATACATAGTATGTTTTCTAACCAGCACAAATTATAAATCAATAAGAAAAAGAAAATTGGATCTGTATCATAGGCTTCTGGTGAGACATCTACTTCTAAGAAGTTTTGCCCAAAACTGTGAGAAATAAAATAAGTATTTCTCACAGTGGTTAGAGGAAAATATATACATTAAGTGACAATATCAGAAAACAAAAAGTCTCAAATCAATAATGTAAGTTTCTACCTAAAACTAGAAAAAAAAAAGAGCAAATTAAATCCAAAGCAAGCAGAACTAAAGAAATAATAAAGTCAGGCTGGACACAGAGGCTCATGCCTGTAATCCCAGCACTTTGGGAGGCTGAAGCAGGTGGATCTCCTGATATCAGGAGTTTGAGACCAGCCTGGCCAACGTGGTGAAACACCGTATCTAACAAAAATGCAAAAATTAGCCAGGTGTGGTAGCTCATACTTGTAATCCCAGCTACTTGGGAGGCTGAGGTAGGAAAAAGGTTGCAGTGAGCCGAGATCGTGCCACTGCACTCCAGCCTGGACGACAGAGAAAAACTCTGTCTCAAAAATAAATAAATAAATAAAATCAGAGTTAAAATCAATAAAATAGAAACCAAAAACATAGAGAAAATCAGTGAAATTAGAAGTTACTTATTTGAAAAGATCAGCAAATTTGATAAACCTTTAGCTAGATCAACCAAGGAAAAAAGTAGGCACAAATTACCAGTATTGAGATTGAAAGAAGTTTTGGGAGGCCATGGTGGGAAGATCATTGAAGCCAGGAGTTCATGACCAGCTTGGGCAGCATAGTGAGACCCTGTTTCTACAAACAATTAAAAAAATTAGCTGGACATGGTGGAACACGCCTGTAGTCCCAGCTACTCAGGAAGCTGAGGTGGGAAGATGTCTTGAGCCCGGGAGTTCAAGGCTGCAGTGAGCTATGATCAGGCCACTGTTCTCCAGCCTGGGTGACAGCAAGATCCTGTCTCAAAAAAATAAAAAAGAATGGAAAGAGAGAACATCATTACTGACATTACAGAAATTGAAAGGATAATAATGCATTTTAACACTTTTTTGCCAGCAAAGTATAGATTACATATAAATTAGATACTTGCAACATATAAAGATTACATATCATAATTGTGTGGACTTTATCCTGGAAATACCACATAATCATGTTAGTAGATGCAGAAAAAGCATTTGAAAAATCCAGCATTAATTTATGATGAAAACCCTCAATCTAGGAATAAAAGGGCATTTCCTTACCTATTAAATGGTGTCTTAGAAACAACAACAGCGAAACATAGAGCTAGCCTCATACTTAATGGTGAATCACTGATTGTTTTCCCCAAGGATCGGAAAGGAGGATGTCTGTTCTTACCGCTTCTATTCAACATTGTACTGAAGGTTCTAGTCAATGCAATGAGAAAAGAAAAAATAAAGGCCTACAAATTAGAAGGAAAGAAAGAAAACTGTTCCTGTTGATAGACCATGTGATCCTATATGTAGAAAATCCAAAAGAATTAACAAAAACCTACCAGAAGTAGTTTAGCAAGGTCTCAGGACAAAAGAGTGGGGTACTGCTATAAAGATACCTGAAAATGTGGAAGTGACTTTGGAACTGGGTAACAGGCAGAAGTTGGAACAGTCTGGAGGGCTCAGAAGACAGGAAGATCTGGGAAAGTTTGGAATTTCCTAGAGACTTGTTGAATGGTTTTGACCAAAAGCTGATAGTGATGTGAACAATGAAGTCTAGGCTGAGGTGATCTCAGATGAAGATGAGGAAGTTATTGGAAATTGAAGCAAAGGTCACTCTTGCTATAGCAAAGAGACTGGCAACATTTTGGTCAAAACCATTCAACAAGTCTCTAGGAAGTTCCAAACTTTCCCATACCTTCCTGTCTTCTGCTGAGGCCTCCAAACTATTCCAGCCTCTGCCTGTTACCCAGTTCCAAAGTTGCTTCCACAGTTTTGGAGTTTTGGGTATCTTTACAGCAGTACTCCCCTCTCAGTGGTACCAATTTACTGTATTAGTTCATTCTCACACTGCTATAAAGAACTGCCCGAGATTGGGTAATTTATTAAAAAAAAAGGTTAATTGACTCAGTTCTGCATGATTAGGGAGGCCTCAGGAAACTTACAATCATGGTGGAAGGGGAAGTAGGCACCTTCACAAGGTGGCAGGATAGAGTGTGTGCAAGAACGAGGAAGTGCCACATTTTAAAACCACCAGCTATTGTGAGAACTCACTATCATGAGAACAGCATGTGGGAAACCACCTTCATGATCTAATTATCTCCCACCTGGTCCCTGCCCTGACACGTGGGGATTACAATTTGAGACTAGATTTGGGTGGGGACACAAAGCCAAACCATATTAAAGATCAATATACAAAAATAACTGTAGGTTTCTATGTACTAACAAACAGTTCAAAAATCAAATTAAAAAACAATTCCTTTCCCAATAGCATAAATAAGAATACTTTTGGAATAAATTTAACAAAGAAGTGCAAAACTAGTAGAACACAATACTGAAAGAAGACTTAACTAAATAGACATTCCGTGTTCACAGACAGGAAGCCTCAGTATTGTCAAATGACAATTCCTCCTAAATTGACCTATGGATTCAATGCAATCCCTATCACAATCTTGGCAGGGTTTCTTAAGAAATGGATAAGCAGATCTAGAAAGTGAAAAGATCCTAGAATAACTAAAACAATTGTAAAAGTAGAAAAAATCTGCATGGCTTATACTACCCAATTTTAAAACGAATAAAACTACAGTAAGACAGTGTATCAAAGTGTCCAGAAATAAATCTTTCAACTTATGGTCAATTGAATTTTGACAAAGATGCCAAATAATTTAATGGGGGAATGTATAGTCTTTTTAATGAATGGTGCTAGAACAATTTGATACTATAAAAAGGGGAAAAAAATAGACTCATACACAAAATATAATTAAGGAGGGATCAAATACTAAATATAAGAGCTAAAACTATAAAATTTCTGGAAGAAAACAGGATAAAATCTTTGTGACTGGCCAGGCGTGGTGGCTCACACTTGTAATTTCAGCACTTTGGGAGGCTGAGGTGGGTGGATCACAAGGTCAGGAAATCGAGACCATCCCGGTTAACACCGTGAAACCCTATCTCTACTAAAAAATAAAAAAAATTAGCCGGGTGTGGTGGCACACGCCTGTAGTCCCAGCTACTCAGGAGGCTAAGGCAGGAGAATTGCTTGAACCCTGGAGGCGGAAGTTGCAGTGAGCCAAGATTGCGCCACTGCACTCCAGCCTGGGCGACAGAGGGAGACTCCGCTACAAAAAAAAAATCTTTGTGACCTTGGATTAAACAAAGATTGGTTGGTTGTGACATAATACATAATACACAAAAGAAAAAACATAATACACAAAAGAAAACATTGATAATTTGAACTTCATCAAAATAAAAACCTTTTACTCTTTAAAAGACATCGTTTAAAAAACGAAAATACAAGTTACAGATTGGGCAGAAATATTTTCAAGTCATATATCTAATAACAGATTTGCAACTAGAATTATAAAGAGCTCTTAAAACTGTATAACAAAAGATTAATATCTCAATTTGAAAATGACAAAACATTTGAATGTTTGAATAGACATTTCATCTGAGAAGATATATGAATGGCCAATAAGCACATGAAAAGTTGCTGAACATTATTAGCCGTTAGGGAAATGCAAATGAAAACCACAATGAGATATTATTACATACCCACTAGGATGGGTATAATCAAAAAGGATGATAATACTAAGTGTTGGTAAGGATATGGAGCAAGTATAATGCTCACACATCACTTGTGAGAATATAAAATGGTACAGGCTCTTTCAAAAACAGTTTGGCAGTTTCTTAAAAAGTTAAACCTAGGCCAGGGGTGGTGGCATGTGTCTGTGGTCCCAGCTACTAGGGAGGCTAGGATGCGAGGACCACTTGCTCTTGGGAGGTCAAGGCTGCAGTGAGCCATGATCGAGCCACTGCATTCTAGCCTGGGTGACAGAGGGAGACCCTTTCTAAAAAAAAAAAAAAAAATTAAACTTACCATATGACTCAGCAATTCCCCTCATAAATATCCACCCAAGAGAACTGAGACTTGTATGTGAATGTTTGCAATGGTATAATTTATATAGCTCAAAACTGGAAACAATCCAAATGTCCATCAACTGATGAATAAAAAACAAAATGTTGAATATTCAACAATGGATTGCTATTCAGCAACAAAACTTAATAAACCACTGATACATGCTCCAACATGAATGAACCCGAAAAACTTGCTCAATGATAGAAGCCAGACTCTGAAGACTATATATTGTATAATTCCATTTACATATACTTTCCAGCAGAGGCAAATGTATACATAGCAACAAAAATCAGATCTGTGCTTGCAGAAGCTGGGTGTTACTGGAGCTGATTTACCTTATCAACAGCATACTTGAGGTAGTCTATGAATGTCTGTTGCTAAAATTCTTAGAGCTTCCGTGGTCACCTCCCTTCCTAAGATTTGTGCAATTTTTACTGTAAATCTGCTAGATATCCTAGTCTTGTTATATACTTTGTTTTCTTTTGCGTAGTCAAAGTCTGTTAAGGTTTCTAAACATGCCTTAGTCACATCCCAAATGAAGATTTGGTTGTGCAATTATTTCTTCCACCCCATGAAATACCCTTGCCATCATTGTGTATACTTTTTTTCTCTTTAAGTCAGAGTCATTTCTTTTAGTTATAAAAAGTAATGCCAATGATAAGCTTCCAGACCTAGCCCACTAGAGACATCATGAATTGAGAGTTCTAGATCCCTAAAGGCAAAGTTCACGTGGTTCAGCACAAGAGAAAACGAAGAGTTTCTCTGCATTTCTGGAAAAGTACTAGTCCAAAACACACTACACATGTGCATGCACACACACACACACACACATGCACACTTATGTATGCACAGTTCTCACTCTTTCTGATTCTTTCTAGTATAACCAACTTATTTAGCTTTCTTTTAAATAATATAATTAGCAGTCCTTGTTCAAAGATAAGACTACTTACAGATCTTTCCTTACCTGAAATTACTCCTAAATTATTCCCTACTATCAAAATTTCCTTTCAGATTCCATAGAGTAGATTCATAGCAGATCCCACCCATTCAAAAGTAAAACAAGACCAACAGTCATCAAAACCTCTTCTTGTAAGTACATTCCACGTTTACCTTACATACCTTCCCAGCTCTAACATTCTCTTCCTGTCCCTTTACTCCCCAGAACTGCTCTCTCCAAAGTCACCTCCTGCTTCTCAGCCTAGTAAGTACCTAATGTCTGTAATGTATATCTTTCTCTTGCTCTTTTTCTGTTACTTTATTTACTGGGGTTTAGTTTTTGGAATTTTTGGTTGCTGGTTGGCTCTTATGGACCTGAACCTTCTTGTGAGGAGCTCTTTATTTTTTTTCCCCACAGAAACTTTGCAGTTGCTGGTCCTATTAGGTTGTTTTTGAAGGTGTTGGATTCAGCATGCAGATGAAATCAAGAGGCCTGAAGATAAAGAAATAGCTGAAAATTGGAGCCATGAGAATGATTACAGAGTTTCGAAGCAGAACATGGCATGGAGGTTGGAATTTTTATTTTTTTATTATTTATTTATTTTTAATTTATTATTAAAATTTTTCTTTTCTTCTTCTTTTTTTTTTTTGATACACCCCCCCAACCGGAGGTTGGAATTTTAAAGTGTATCTTAGAAGTCCGTGGTAGAACAGTCACATTGGCCAGAGTGGCAGGGCTGGGATAGGCCCAGGATTGGTAAGTTTCCCTGAGAGATTTATAGAGGTATACCATTGCCTCTTCTTCATGCATGTTCATGTTGCTTTTTTCTCAGAAGTCACAGTGTATCTACCAATGGGCATATTTTTTCCCTGAGCTTGTCATCTTTGCAGAATTTGACACTTTTCACTATTCTTTCCTCCTCGTTTCTCATTTTTTCCTTATTAAAACGTTTTCTTCCTGGCCAGGCATGGTGGCTTATGCCTGGAATTTCAACACTTTGGGAAGCTGAGGTAGGAGGATCATTTGAGCCCAGGAGTTTGAAACCAGCCTGGGCAGCGTAGTGAGATCTCATCTCTATAACAACAATAACAACTCCCCCCAAACCAAAAACTTTCTTTCCTTAAATTTTGTTAATGTTTTCCCTCCTGTTTTTATTTTTGGCTTTTTTTTTTTTTTTTGGCTGTTTGTTGTATTTGTCTGTTTAATGTTCTTCACAGCACTTTTCCTGCTACAGATGTTCCTGGCGTATCTGTATCTCCTCTCAATCTCAAGTCAAGTGCTATGTCTTATTTCTAGACATTTTTTCCTGTTTTATTTCAGAATGTTGTCCATAATGCATCTCAATATTTTCTGCTCTTTCCTCCCAATGCTGCTCTTCCTTCATATTTTTGGACCTAAAATTATTGCACTTTACTTAATCCTCCCAGACACAAATCTAAACTCCTCCTTCTGCCTTATTTTCAATAGTAGATCAAGTTCATTAAGTATACTGCTTTTACCACTTTCTATACCAGTGGTTCTCAACATGAGGTTTGCAGATCACAAGGAGGAGCTCACCTGGGAACTTGTTAGAAATTTTAAATTTCAGGCACCACTTCAGACTTACTGAACTCAAAAGTCTGGAGATGGGGCCAGCAATCTGTTGTAACCTGCCCATGGGCTGATTCTGATGCACACTAAAGTCTGAGAACTGTTCAAAACTAGTTGTTAATCTGAGAGATCTATGGTTAGGCTTCAGGAGGACCAAAAAGCATCAGTAATTGTAGCTGAAACTGAGTGGATGTCCCTACACATTTTTCTGAGTGGACCGCTTTTATTCCTTTTCTCTTCAAATGAGTTCGATGATTCTCAAATTTGAGGCTGTTTCTTGTTTTCCATTACTACCACCTCTTCTTACCTTTGTTCAGGACCTCATTATAGCTTATTCTGATTATTACAAAACTTACCCAGTTTCTTTGCCTCTAGTCTGTACCCTTTCCAGTGTATCTCCAGGTTGCAGTGACAGTCATCACTTTTTTTCCCTTTCCTTTCTTCCTTTCTTTCTTTTTTGAGACAGGGTCTTACTCTGACACTGAGGCTGAAGTGCAGTGGCACAATCACAATCCATTTTTACTGTAGCCTCAACCCCCAGGCTCAAGCAGTCCTCTCACCTCAGCGCAGCAATAATAGACTTTGAATCTTCTGGAAATATATGGGAAAAATATGGTCTCATAAAGATAAGGAGTTAGAAAAGGGAAAACTATTTTATAGCCTTTCCAGATAGTTCTAGACAGTATTCTTTGATACTGTACTAAACTTACGTGTGGTGGTTTCTTAGCCTGCATTGCAATGTGGCCTGATCTGAAACCACATCAGTTAAGCACTGAAATCCATCAGCCTTCCCAGTGGCTGGAACTACAGGCAAGCACCATCATGCCTGGCTACTTTTTTGTTGTTATTGTTTGTTTAGTAGAGACGGGTTCTCTCCATGTTGCCCAGGCTGGTCTCAAACTCCTGGGCTCAAGTAATTCTTTTGCCCTAGTCTTCCAAATCCCTGGGATTACAGGGATATGCCACCGCCCACAGCCAGTCATTTTAGAACATGAATCTGATTGTGCTCACTCTTCACCTTCAAGGTCTTCAGTGGCTTCCATCTTATGATAAAGTAACCTCTACCATGACAAATAATGCACTTATTTTTGCATGGGTATTAATGCAAAAATAAAGGCTTATTCGTTTGCATGTATCTCTAGTCACTCCCAGTCCAGCAACATTAGACTTTGAATCTTTTGGACTTCACCTGAGCTCTCTTTTAACTTCCTGCCTTTGTATATCCTACCTGCTCAGTCTGGAATGCCCTGTACTGCTCCTCCTTCCCTCCTTGCCTGGCTAATTCCTGTTTGTTCAATGTTTAGCTCAAGCAATACTTCTTCTGGGAAGTCTTCCATTAGAACTAAGTTTAAGAGGCCCTCCTGTGTGCTCTGAATTCCCCCACGCTTATCCCTATGATAATAATAGTTCTCAAACATTTTGGTATTAGGATCCCTTTACACTTTTTTTTTTTGAGATGGAGTCCCACTCTTTCACCAGGCTGGAATGCAGTGGCCCGATCTCAGCTCACTGTAACCTCCACCTCCGGAGTTCAAGCAGTTCTCCTGCCTCAGCCACCTGAGTAGCTGAGATTAAAGGCAAGCACCACCATGCTCAGCTAATTTTTGTATTTTTAGTAGAGACAGGGTTTCACCACGTTGGCCAGGATGGTCTTGATCTCTTGACCTCGTGATCTGCCCGCCTCAGCCTCCCAAAGTGCTGGGATTACAGGTGTGAGACACCGCACCCGGCCCCTTTACACTGACTTTAAAATGCTTTTATTTCTATCTATATTAGAAATTAAACCCGAGAAATCTGATATTTTGAAATTCATTTAAAAATGATTATAAGCCCATTATGTTAATATAAATCATGCATTTTTTTCCTTAGAAACTGAGACTGAAGGCAAAAGTGATGCATTTTTATGATTAAATATTTTCCCAAAAAATTGGTGAGAAGAGTGGCATTATTTTACATTTTTAAAACCTCTTTAATGTCCGGCTTAATAGAAGACAGCTGGATTATCCTATCTACGTATTCTTTATTTTTCTTTTTTAACTTTTATTTTAGGTCCAGGGGTACATGTGAAGGTTTGTTACACAGGTAAATTCATGTCATGGGAGTTTGTTGTACAGATTATCATCATCCATGTATTAAGCCCAGTACTCAATAATTTTTTCTGCTCTTCTCCCTCCTCCCACCGTCCACCCTCAAGTAGACCCCAGTGTCTGCTGTTTCCTTCTTTGTGATCATGAGTTTTCTGCGTATGCAATCTGTTGTGATATGTTTTGTTGAAATACACGAGGGAAATCTGATCTCATAAAGGTAAGGAGTTGGAAAAGGGAAAACTATATTATAGCCTTCCCAGATAGTTCTAGATGTTATTCTTTGATACTGTACCAAACTTACCTGTGGTAGTTTCTTGGACTGCCTAGTAATGTAGACTGAATCTGAAACCTCATCAATTAAGCACTGAAATCCATCAGTCTATTTTGCACATGCAAGAAGCCTTTTGCCTTTGTAATGACACCCATTGGCCATTTGAAAAATAGGTGTCTACTAAGCTGTAGAGATCACAAAATATTGTCATATTTCATTATATAATGCCAAAAATAAATTGTTAATATCATGTTTCTTTTACTAGAAAAGTCTGTAAGTACTGGAAAGCTGTCAAGCTCAAGTTGGTGGATACAAGTGTAACAGAATTTTGTATTTTTCAGTGAAAATTCAAACAATTACACTACTGCTTTTTCCAGAGACAGCCATTTCACTTGGGCATGTAGTGGCAGTAGTTTCCATTTTTTCACACATATGCTTTAAAAGACGTGTATGCCAGGATGGATTTGAAAAAATTAATATAATTTTTAGTCCTTTATGAAGGACATTTTTAAAGTGAAACTAGCATATTTTAAAACCTTAAATGTCGTATGATGTGAGTGGAGGTGAAGAATACAAAATGCAACTACCAGTACAGACTGGCGCTACTGCCTTGATTGCTAAGGTGTCAGTAGTTTAATCTTATACCACCAGTGCAAATGTCAACAACAAAGTGAAAAAGGTCAACAAACTCAGTATCATTATGAAAATCATTTTGACCTTGCCAACCTACTGAAAAGGTCTGGGTACCCTTAGGGATCTGCGGAGGGCATGTTGGGAGCAGCTGCCCTGGTATATTGCTACTTGTCTCTCATTAGGTAGCAAGTTCTATGTGGACCGTTTGTAACTGTCTGTTATGTGCCCTTGCCTAATAGTGCCTGGGACATAGCGCTCAAAAAAAACATCAATACCTGTGGAACGAGGGAATAAATACAGGTTATAAACGACTGCACAGCCTTCACCTTGCTGCCTCTTTCATTAATTCAATCTGAACCTACACATTTTGTAAAATTGTCTTTTTTTTCACACTTAGGACGCCTGCCAATTTTTAAAAATAGTTGGAGTTGGGGTGGTGCCTGTATGTGATAAAGATTCCCTATAGTTTGGTCAAGTGTTTTTCTGTGTTGCCCAAGAGTCATTCCTCCTTTACAGCCCCGCACCAGCAAGCCAGGCCGCTTGGTTTGCCAGTCCGAGACAGGAAGGAACCGGGTAGACAGGAGCACAGGACTCTCATCGACTTTGGGGGAAAACAAAAACACCGATAAAAATCTAGGCGGAGAAAAGAGCAGCAGCAATAGCCCCAGGGACCCGGGAGCCCCAGGCCGCAGCCGCGCGAGACCGGCCGGGTTGCCGGGGCGACGCTTCCGGCTGGCGCGCGCAGACCGGGGAGCAGGGGAGTAGTGAAATGGGCGGCTAGACCTGCCCGGCGCTGTGAATTCGCCAGCGGGAGCGCGCTCGCGCCCGCGCGTTCTCAGCTTTCCCGGCTCCGTCGCTGACGCGTCGTAGACGTTGGGGAGCGGGAAGGCAGCGGCAGCGGGATCGGGATGAACAGTGGCGGCGGCTTCGGTTTGGGCTTAGGCTTCGGCCTCACCCCCACGTCGGTAATTCAGGTGACGAATCTGTCCTCGGCGGTGACCAGCGAGCAGATGCGGACGCTTTTTTCCTTCCTAGGAGAAATCGAGGAGCTGCGGCTCTACCCCCCGGAGTAAGTGCTGGAGCTCGGCTGGGGGAGGGGCGCGGGCGCCATAGAGACCTCGGGAGCTGAGGCGTGGGGGAGAGCGCGGACGCGGGCGCGCGGTGCCTGTCACGTGATCGCCCGGGCTTACCTTGGTGCCCATATTTGATTAGGGCACCGGGGCTCTGCCGTCCTGTTTGTCTTATTAGTCGGATTTGTGGGGTTAACTACTGCACGGAGCCCTTACCAAGGATTTAGAGTGGTGCCCTTTCCGTTCCTGTGAGACTTGTGGTCGCTGCCGGGTCTTCAACTTCCGTGCCCCCTCCGTCTTATTTTACCCCTGAACTTAAGATGGCCGCAGGTGGGCCCGGAACAGCCCTCATGGCAAACGCCTCATAGCGTTTTTTCGCTCTTGAAAATCGCAGAAACCGCGCCTGAGCCACTGTCCAGTTTTTAAGGCCTTGGTGTCAGGCCGTTTTGCTGACGAGAAAGCCTGCTGCTGATGACAAGATGGAACTAGGGCTGTATTTGTTCCCCAGGACGGTCGCACAAACTTAGCGTTTTGGTTTATCTAACCGAGCCCATGCATGTTCCCAAAGATCATGTCTGTTCGCCCTTTTGGCAACAGATTAAATTTTCCTCCTGAAAGGTCACACTGTCCCAAACCTTTCAGAAAAAGTGTGAGTCGGTGCAGGCTTATTCCTTGCTGTGTGCTTTTATTGAAGTTTTGATCTTGGCTGGCATTCACAGCTCACAGCCACTTCCCAGATAGTGTATTTTGGAATGGTAAAATTTCCCTCGTATGATATTATTTATTCAGAAAACTCGCAAGGGGTTTGCAGGTTGTTCACATTCTTGCACGGGTAAACATTTTTTTTTAAAATGGTAGATCTTACAGTATTAAGATCCTCCGTTTTTTGTTCATTATTTTAAATTTCTTTGAGGGAAAGGGTAGTTGTTGCCTAAGATTTCTTTCTTTTTAAAAAAATTTTGATTGATTTCGTAGCGATGCATTTAGACCTAGTTTTCTATCTGTAAGTTATAGCAGTGCTACAGCATAGCTATATAAAAGTTGTGTGAATATTTAAAATTTACTTTCTGAGTTTTTCTTGTCTGCTTTTTGTTTTGGAATATTTCAAGCACACAGAAAAGTTGAAAGAGTAAAACATTGAACACCCATGTTCCCTTCACGAGCATTTGTCTGTTTTTGGCTACAGTTGATTATTAACATTTCCCCAGTTATCTAATAATGTTTTTTTGTCTTCTTTTGATCTAGTATGTAATTAGACTCCCTTGAATACTCCAAGTAATGCATGTGTTAATAGTTATGTTCTTTAATCTAGAACAGTATCCTATCACCTTTTAAATATTTTAGTCTTTCGTGACATTGACATTTTGTTTTGTAGTTCATTTTGTCTTGTAGAATGACCCATAATCTGAGTTTATATAGATGAGATACATAGAGATAAATGCATATATATGTATTTCTATGTATCTTTATATCTTCATGATGAGAATCGGGTATACATTTTTGACGAGAATACTGCGTAAGTGCACACACATACATTTTGATTGATTAACCATGGCATTATACTTTTATTATTTTAACTTTTGGAAATGCTTTCAGCCATCTCAATTTAAGTTCTCAGAACATTTCTTAAAATTGAGAAGTGTTTTGGGGAGTGCCGTATCCTGCAAGCATTGGAATCAGTGAAATACTTTGTACATGAACCTTTGTAAATTTTGCTTTCAAGGCTGTGGTAATAAGGTATCTCATAGGTAGAAGAAATCTATTACAGAATTTTTTTTTTTTTGAAATGGAGTCTTGCTCTGTCATCCAGGCTGGAGTGCAGTGGCGCTATCTCGGCTCACTGCAGTCTCTGCTTCCTGGGTTCAAGCGATCTCCTGCCTCAGCCTTCTAAGTAGTTGGGATTACAGGTGCGCGCCACTACACCCAGCTAATTTTTGTATTTTTAGTAGAGACAGGGTTTCACTATGTTGACCAAGCTGATCTCGAACGCCTGACCTCCTGATTCGCCCGCCTCGGCCTCCCAGAGTGCTGGGATTACAGGCGAGAATCACCACGCCCAGCCCCAGAATGTTCATTACCAACATATCATTTAATTGGTTGAAACTTGGGTTGGGTGACAACACCTGGCCAGTTATTAACTGACATAATGGGGTACCTTTTTGAAATCAGGTATTATTACTTGGAGTTTAAAAGTCAAAGAGAATAAAGGGTTCTTAAACATATGGAAGATTAAGATAGAGTGTGTCACAAACTAACACATTAAGCAAAATTGTTGCATAAATTTAGCATATATAGGCCAAGCAAAATCCTTAGTTTTTCCCTCAGTGCAATACTAGATCCCTCATTCTTGTTTTGCAGCAATATTGACATGCTTTATTCACAAGTTTTCTGCTTCATGATGAAGTTGTCATTGCTTGGTCCTTAAATTAAAAGATGTGTTTGCAAATTTGGGTCAAAATGGATAAAAATGCAATAGTGGTAGTTGTATTGAAAATATATTGTTTTGCAGCGTCACATGAATTATTTTATGACATCTTTAGAAACTGAGTAGAAAGTTAATCGTTTTAAAATTGGAAATATATTTCTTGAATAGAATGTGAAAGTAGTTTCTCATTAAAATTTTATGATTGAGCCAGGTGTAGTGGTATGCACCTATAGTCCCAGCTACTCAGGAGGCAGAGGTGGGTTAATAGCTTGAGCCCAGAAGTTTAATTGCAACCTAAGTAACATAGTGAGACCCCTATCTCTTAAAAAAAAAAAGTGACTTCTGTTGCTAATAGGAAAATTCAGATTTTAAATTGAATTCTTTTGGCATGTTGAAGTGGTTTTTGTCTTTATTTTTTAAACATTAAGAATTTTTTTAGGTTAAGGAATTCTTGTGAACATTCACTGTAAGCATTAAGAATTCTTGTTTGTAATTTGTCTTCCTTTTTTTGTGCTGTCAGTTGATAAATATGTAGAATTACTATTAACTTTTTGTACAATAAATCAATCTCATAGCTTGTGAAAACATTTGTACACAAGTAAGAAATCCTTGTTTTTTTGGTAAATTTTTCATTGAGGTTTAATATACCTACAGAAAAATGCACAGATCATAAGCGCAGGTTGGTGAATCTTTACAAAGTAAACATACATGTGTAACCGGCACACAGATCAGGATTATCTGCATCCTATAAGCTCCCCGTGTCCCCCTAGTAACTAAACCCTGAAGTTGGTAAGCCTGTCCTGATTTGTAACACTAGACATTTTTCCTTTGTTGAGTTTTTTGGTTTGTTGATTTCCTTCACTTCTGTGGTCTTCAAAAGTTCTAAGAAAGAATGGAAAAATGTGTCAACTACTTATTTAAGTGTATTTAGTTAAAAATTAGCGTAACCACTCTAGCCATTTTACAGAAAATAGAGAAAAGGAAACAGCACTTGTGATCCCACCTGTCAAAGCTTCTCTCCATTTCCATGTATTTCCTTGCAGTCATTTTCACATATATTTATTATAATAGTGTAATCAAAGGAATCACACACTGATTTTAAACTTTTTTCACTTAATTTGTCATAAGCATTTTCTATATTGCTGTTTTATTTATAGTAATATTTAAAGATTAGTAATTTCTGAGTGTATTGTGTTTTTGAAATTTTATTATTGGATATTTTGATTGCTTTTTTTGTATTACAAATTAGTGGATTTTAGCTAGAAACATTGGGAGGTGTGTATTTTTGGTTGTCGTCAATGATTGGAGGGCCTGTTGGCCTTTATTGAGTAAATGTTAGCAAGTCATAAGAAAATCTTAAAACAGGAGGAATTTTGCTAGCCATAGGGTCACTGAAGCCTAGTGGAGAAACCCTGTTATATTATTAACAGTGGAGAAACTCTGTTATATTATAAGCTCTGTGCATTATTATGCACCAGGTGATATTTTTGTACATGATAC
Source organism: Cacajao melanocephalus (assembly GCA_963573385.1). Classification (NCBI taxonomy): domain Eukaryota; kingdom Metazoa; phylum Chordata; class Mammalia; order Primates; family Pitheciidae; genus Cacajao; species Cacajao melanocephalus. The sequence continues at coordinate 54,108 of CAUYLG010069544.1, read as the reverse complement.
TGTATGTTTTGCTCATATTTTGGCTTATATCTTTTTTGATAGGTCCTCTAAAGGATGTATATTAATGTACTAATAAAATATTGGGCACATTATTATCTCATTGGTTTTTTAAAATATTGTATAATTCTATCATTATGTTTAATAAAAGAATAACCAGTTAGGGCCAATAAATTTAATTGATGCCCAGAAAGTTGGTTCTTTGGTTTCTGCATTTACTACCCAGTGAGAAGTTTTAATTTTTTTAAAATTGATTTTTGTATTTTAAAAATCCAAAACTTAAGTCAACAAATGAGGTCAAACTAAAATCTGCTAAATTTGGGTACTGCTACTTACTTTTTTAAAATTTATTTTTAAAATTTTGTTTATTTATTTAGTAGAGATGGGCATTCACTGTGTTACATAGGCTGGACTCAAACTCCTGGGCTTAAGCAGTCTGCCTACCTTGACCTCCCAAAGTGCTAGGATGACAGATGTGAGCTACTGTGCCAGCCTGCCAGTTTGTATAGATGCATACATTTAGACCAAATGGAATGTGTCATCCCATTTTGTCTTTTCCCCTCCAAGGTCTTGCTCTGTTGCCCAAGCTGGTCTTGAACTCCTGGGCACAAACAAGTACACGTTTGTTTGCTGAGCTATCTGTATGTTGGCTTGCCACTCTAATAATTTTAGTTTATAATGGTCAAAATAAAATAGTGTTATCTCTCCTGAAAATTTCAAATATTTGCATTTGTATAAAGTAAATGTAAGTTGATCTTTATTTTAAGGAAGGTAATTGGAAATGCAGATTAGGAAAATTGGCCAGGCACAGTGGCTCACACCTGTAATCCCAGCAGTCTGGGAGGCCGAGGCAGGTGGATCATGAGGTCAGGAGTTCAAGACCAGTCTGGCCAACATAGTGAAACCTGTCTCTATTAAAAATCCAGAAAATTAGCGGGGCGTGGTGGTGTACGCCTGTAATCCCAGCTACTTGGGAGGCTGAGGCAGGAGAATTGCGTGAAGCCAGGAGGCAGAGGTTGCAGTGAGTCAAGATCGTGACCTTGCGCTCCAGACCGGGTGACAATGTGAAGCTCTGTCTCCAAAAAGAAAAGAAAAAAGAAAATTGCTTAAATCAGCAGAGTGGCCATACCTAGTATCCATACTTCCATGATAATGCTTTTCAGAATAGACCAGCATTTTTTTAACCAGTTCCCAGGCTTCTGAAATCTTGGTGGCATGTCTTCACATGTGGTTGCGTGACAAACCAGACTCAGAATTCCTATTCCTGTGGATGTTTGAAATTTGAAATGAAGTAGATTTCAGCTAGTGGTATTTGGAAATGTGGTTTTCGTTTTCAGTGGTGCTTACTTAGGTTTACATTCTTTCACAAACACATCTGTCAATTTTGGAAATGTTGCTTCAGCGTATCTGTGAGGCTCTTGAAGATTTCAGAGGCAAAAGAGTTATTCCTATTGCAATTGCTAGGGCTTTAGTAGGTTATTATAATCACAGATTATTTTTTGTTACCACGACAAAAACAGTGTTACCCAGTGTAGCTCAGCAACAGACATTAATATTAAAAAGAAAGATTTTACTACACTGAAAAATAAAGATTGTAGTACAGCCAGGCCTTATGGGAACTAGGAGTGGGAACCGGAAGGGTATCAGCAATCAAAATGACTATCTGCTTCTTTCTCTCCAGTATTATTATCAGTTCAGTTTTTTTCTGTCTACTTTATTTCTTTGCAAAGCTATTCTATAGTCATTACCTGGCTTACAGCTTACTCTAAGTCATCTTCCAGCCCAAGAGAGAGAACCTGATTGATTGTTCTAGCCCATTTGGTTAAGCCTGACTTCCCAAATTATAGGTTGCTGGTCAGCCAGGGAAATGGGCCTTGAGACTGGCGACTAATCAGTTGTGACTAGGGAAGCTTACAGGATCTGTTGAGGGTTTCACGTAAGGAAACTGTGATAAGGCCTGTGCTGAAGCAATATAGAATGTCTTGGTAGCACATTTAGGAGGGTGTACCTAACACTGTGGTATCTTAAGACGGTTTACCAGAAGACTTGGAAATTTGAGCCTTGAAGAAAAGTGGAATTAGCGTTCAGAATGGGAGTTAGAGAGGACATCATAACCAAATGGAACAGCATATATGAAGACCCAGATGTTTGTGATGTGTTGTGGGAACCACAGGTAAAATTTTTGGGTATGTTTACGTGATGAGGCAAGAACAGAATAGTACTTTAAAGGAAATTTAATATGTAGAGTGATACATGAGATTTAGCGTTAAGAAAGATCACTGTGGAAGCTTTTGTGGAAGACCGTTAATAAGGATTTGAGGTTGGGTGCTGTCTGACTTGTTAAGAGCTGTTTAGTAATCCACATGAGAAATGATGAGGGCCTAAATTAAGGCATTGTTAATGAGAATGATGAAAAAATTAACATGGCAAATATTTAGAAGATACTCTAGGCAGGATTTATTGACCAATTGGATGAGGAGGACAGAAAGGTCAAGGATAATTGATCAGTTACAGAAAGTCAGAGTTTTGGAAACAACTTCAAATCTTTGTAGTTTGACAGTTTTTTTTTTCTTTTTTGAGACACTGTCTCACTCTGTTGCCCAGGCTGGAGTGCAGTGGTGTGATCTCTGCTCACTGTAACCTCTGCCTCCCAGTTTCAAGCGATTCTTGTGCCTCAGCCTCCCAAGTAGCTGGGATTACAGGCGTGTGCCACCACACCTGGCTGATTTTTGTATTTTTAGTAGAGATGGGGTTTTATTACGTTAGCTAGGCTGGTCTCGAACTCCTGACATCAGGTGATCCGCCTGCCTCTACCTCCCATAATTCTGGGATTACAGGCATGGGCCACCATGGCTGGCTGATGAAATATTATTTTTTAGACTAAATTCCTTGGGGTGGGAACTTCACTCATTGTGGTTATTCACTCTGGAATGAAGCTGATGAGTTAGCCAACCATCTTTTGGATGTTGCCAGTCATTGTGGCAGAGGAAAAGAGCCAAACAGTGGTCCTTAAAGCTTCTTCAGAATAGTGACACATGTCAGTTCTGCTCATATTTAATAGATCAAAGCAGGTTACATAGCCACATCTAACTTAAAGGAACAGAAAAATGGAATTTTATTGTGTACCCAGAAAGAGCTTTGGAAGTAGTTGGTGGGCAACGCTTAGGACGGTCATACTAGTGACTCCTAGTCTTCAGACTTGGGTAATATGATGGTATCTTTTACTGAGATACGGAATGTAGGAGACAGAGGGCAAGCCTGGTAAGGAAGGAGGATGATGAAATGTGTTTCGGACTTACTTAAGTGACCATCAAGGTATAATATTCCAGCAGGCTCTTGGATCTGGGAGTCTAGAGCTCACAAGAGGCAAGAGGCTTGAATTGGCGATTTGGTCATGTAAAGGTGGTAAGTTAAGTCTGGGTGTGCGTATGTTTACCTCAGTGTCAGTACACAGAGTGCTTTGACTTAGGGGTTGGGTTGGGTAAGGAAGGATTTTCGGTGAGGGCTGGTGTGAATCTTGAATGGGATGGCCTTAGGTACGCTAGTTGGATGCTAAGAGGTACTTTTTTGTTTTCAACTTTAATTAGCCTTACTAACTGTTAATAATGTAAGTAGTTTCAAGTTCTAAATGCAAGTACATTTTATCACAGTGTTTGGTTAATAGCATAAATATATACATTTAGCCATTATTAATGTGATTATTCTACATTGTTTAAAGATAGATTTTGTTCCTGAATGTGAAGAATTACAGAGAAATCTGGATTTTTTTAATTTTAAAAACAACTGTTTGTGGAATTGTTTATTTAATAATAGTACATCAAAATGGTTTAAAGATTCTTAATTAGTTGAATGATTACGGTTGCATGAAGTTTGGAATTAGATGACTAGCACATTTACTAGTTCCGAAATTGTAATCAATTTTCTTTCCTGTTTTGTGAATGAAAGTACATTACTATTAAGTCATATATTTTTCAAGTAACCTCTGTTTTTTTAGTGTGAAAAATCTGAAATGTTTTAAATAGATTTTAAGATAAAATCTATGTTATAGATTACGTATATGCTTAGTTTGGGTCTTTTTTTTCCTGCTAAAGACAATTACAGATTTTAATGAAAAGTAATTAAGGATAGGCTGACAAAATGATTATCCATGAGGATAGTATATTTTCAAATCTAACAGGATGTATTCATATTAGGAAAAATTCCTTTCACTTGTGTTATGTCTGGTTCATTTTTACTATAGGCCTGCCTGGATTGAATGGAATCAAGTAGGACCAGTTAGTTAGAGTCTGCTATTGTGCCTATAAAATATGTAAGATTTTGTTTGTAAAATTTTTTGTCTGGAAAATCGTATCACTATTCTTGAAGCATTCTGGTGTATGCAAAAAACCTTAATTTAAATTCCATATTACCTGATTGTTTCTAAGACTGTTGTGAAGTTTTTTTAGTGATGTAAACGCTTGGGAATCACATTTAGGAAGAGTTGGAATGATGATAAAGTTTGAAATCTTGAGGATTGGAGCTTTTATAAATGGATTTTTGCCTACATTTGATACACTTTTTGGACATTTTTGGGTTAAATTAGCTTTCTTTTAACATTTCACTTGGATTAAGGATTGATTGAGTTCCAAGTTTGACAAGTAAGGCAGTAGGTCTGCATAGATTGCCTTCTGTCTTGGCAGAGAAATCACCATTAATTGAGTAAGTTTCATTATTTTATGTGTTAATGATCCTTAACAACAAAGAATTTTAAAGTCTTAATTTTGTAAGATTATGTAAAGATGAAGAAAGAAATTTTAAGTGAAAATGATAAAACCAAGCAAATGTTTATTAGTCCAATTGTTTTTCTTTTTATCTTGCAGCAACGCACCTCTTGCTTTTTCCTCCAAAGTATGTTATGTTAAGTTTCGTGATCCATCAAGTGTTGGTGTGGCCCAGCATCTAACTAACACGGTTTTTATTGACAGAGCTCTGATAGTTGTTCCTTGTGCAGAAGGTTGGTATCTCACTTTTTTTTCCTGTTATTTTAATTTCTGTCCTGTCTGTTAATTGCCTTTAGCGTTCCTAGAAATTGGCAAGTAGACAATACTCTGGTGTATGTGTGAAAGTAAGAATGAAATTTGGAGAAGGTAAACATTTTTACCTAGTAGTAATATTAAAATGGTTAATTTATGAGTTACATACATTTGAGAATTTACAACTTAACATTCATAAATTGGCTTATGGTTTGCTTTGGCTTTCTGTAGTCAATTTGCAGATTGTAGAGAAAGCTTTCTGAAATTAAAAAAAAAGTTGATATGGGAAATTATTTTAAATGCATAAAAAAGCATTTACCTTGTGTGTTCAATATTAATACTGTTACAAATGAAAACAGTGTACACGTTTTGGCAAATTGGGGTTAAGTGATATTTATAAGAAAAATATTTGTAATTTATACTTTTAAGTATACTCTTAAGGTAATTTACCTTAATTGTTATTATGAGATCATTATTTTATATTCAGTGTAATTGTTTGCTATGCAACTGGAATTTATTTTTTTCTTTTGTTGGCCTCAAAAAGAGGCAAGAGGGGTACGAGAAAAAAGAAAGCAATTTTCCAAAGCCTCCATGAAGGAGGTAGTTGTTGAAAATTGGAACGAAAGCCTTATAGTATCCATTAAATTTTATGACTTAAACTGCTTTAGGAACTAATTATTACTAATATTTTTTAGTAACTTCTGTTTACAGAGCCACTCACGTATAATAGACTGTGCTGAATTTTGACACTTCTGGTGTGTAACTAACTTTTATTCAGAGCACTGACTAGCATGTGTACAGGAGTTTACAATTGGGTTATTATAAATTAAAATGTCTTTAAGTAGGTTTTCTTGGGTGGATGATTGTAACTGAACTGTTTTAAACATAAAAGTTTATGGGAAACAATTTGATGGGCTTTCATATGTAATTTTTAAAACCTCTTTTAGTGGTCAGGCTAACATTAAAATAACAATATATAATAAGCAGTTTGCTGCACTTTTGAGGTTTTATGTTTATTTCAGAATGCCTGCTCTGGGATGTCAAAAACATTGCAGTCTAATATAGTGAGTACTAGGCTGGTATTTTTGAAGTCCCAGAATAGGAAATTCTCAATATTTTTCAGATAAATTTGGAAATGTCTTTCCCATGCTTGGGGGTTAGAGTGGGTAGGAAAAATAAAAATGGATTAAAGTTAATTATTGGCTAAATATATCCTTATCTGCTGATCTGTAAGGCTACAGTGAGCCCCAAATTGGTAAGGTGGGAAAGGAGCTGGTTATTGATTTCGTTTTACATACTTTGTAGTGAAATTTCATACTGAGAAACTGCATGGGAAAAAAAAATCAGGTAAAGGTTGATTAAACTAGAATATTAATTATATCAGAAAATTAATACTGCCAATAACACAGGATCTTTTATTATGTTATTAGCTTGTTACTGAATTGGAAGGAAGAATTTTATCGGTCTTGCTTGGTTGGGACCTGCTATATTCCCATAGAATCTTTCATATATCTGGGAAGTCCTACTGTGGTTTGTTATAAATGTTCAAGATTATGGGCATGTAGATGTCCCTTTTATTGTTTATTTTACTTGATAGAGCTGAATAAATGCACATTCAGATACACCTTTTTAATATTTTTAATATTACAACTTGGACAGTGTTACTGTTTTTGAACATGAAAAGTTAAGCATACTTTTATTGGAATTTAGTTATAAGTAAGTAAATATTTTAAAACACTAACCTACAATTGGTATTGGTAAAATTCAGATACACATTTTTCATTAGTTGTATTAAATACAGCAGAGATGAATTTATGGAATCTGGAGAATTTCACAGTGAGCTGTTAAAAGTCGGATTATGCACTACAAGCAGAGAAATAGTGCTTTATTATACTAAAAAAGATAGCAGAGTGAGTGTGAAATAACCAAAGAAAAGTATTCCAGTGGAGTAAGTTCTGTAAGAGAAAGATGTGCTATAGTGCTATAAGCAAGCAGTGTTCTGTTGACCTCACTGGCTACATCCTTTCCTTGATGTTGAACAAACAGCATCATCACATAAGTGAGAAATACCATAGAAAAAAATTTAAGTTTTTTCAGTTTCTTAGAATTGCTGTTTTTTAGTACAGACAGTAATGTGAGAAGATCTAAGTTGTAAAAGTAACATTTGATGTGTAACAATTTCATGCATATTAAGCATTAGCCTTTGTTAATAAAACATGCCATTTCAAAATAAAATATGCTTTCCTTATACTTGTCCAAATATGACCTCTTTTTGTTGTTGCGTGCATTTCAGATTTCTTTTTATAAATGTTAACACGTAGAAAAAGATAAGGTCAAACATAACAAGGGTGTCAACCTAATCATCAGTCATAACTTTATGTCCACATTTTCTGGTAGATGGATTTTGACTATTAATTTGGTTTTGTATGTTTTCTCTATGTGATATTTGTGCATTATTAGATGACTAGACTGGCCAAGGCAGACCTGTTACACTTGCCTGAGTTAGGCATTGTTTGCCATGCCACTAAACCTGCCGTCAAGTGAAACCTTCATTGGGGAAATGAGATCGGAGTCTGAACCGCAGAAGATGGACGCCCTGTCTCTGTTTTTTATTGTTTTACTTTAATTTCATTTCTTTTTCTTTATTTTGTCCCTTTTTTTGTTTTTGTTTTTGTTTTTGTTTTGTTAAATCTCTTTCACTTTAACTTGTGAGCTGGTTTTCCAGTTCTTTGTAAATGGTATTTCATTAAGGGTTCATAACGTGTTGCAAATTATATTGGGAGATGATTAGCAGAGTTCAACCTTAAGATAAAGCAAATTTTCATTCGGTAAATTAGGATACAGTGTTGTGAAGCTCAGTGTGGGTCTTAATTCGTGTGTATAGACGGATAAGGTACATTTTGTTCTTTAAACATTAAAACACTGCTAAGTGTCTCAGGAACACTTTCTGATCTCAGCGCAACATTTTTCTAGTTTTTTTTTTTCCCCCTAGTCTACATCTCTCATAAAAACTGATAGCTCCTAATTTTTGTCCTTCCCCCTGCAATTTTATGCATACAAAATCATCAAGGAAAATAAGTAAATATAACAATCTGGGAGTAGAGAAGAGCCTTTTATTTTTGTGATGGTTATTTATTATACAACTTATTTCCTTGACTTAACGAAGACTTTATTGCCTATGTGGGGAATGGATATTTGAGAAACTTACTTATTTGCATGTGTGTTTTTGTTAGCGTGAATTTTTTGTTTATTCTTTGAAGGTTACTAGCTTCTAAATGGATTCTGAGATTAGGAATTATACTTTAATACTGTGAGAGATGTTTTCCTCAGTGATTTTGGGGAGTGTAGTTTGGGAAAAATGCTAAATGCTTACTTGTTTTATACTTTTATAAACTCTGTTATTTGGAGGGTAAATTTGGTAGAATTCTATCTTGGAAATTAAGTGATGGAGGTTTTTCTTAAAGTACTTTTACCATTACCATTAGGTAATTAGAATAAGTATATAGAGTAATTAGAATGGTAATTAACAGTTAATTTATTTAAAAATGTGCTTACAGTGGAGTTATACATTCATACTAGTTTAATACTCTTGTGAAAGGCAGTGAGAGAGAGTCTGACAACCTACTGATACTTTAAGCCAAAAGTGAAAGATTTCGTAATACTAAGTAATAAACTTTTGACTAGTGTTGAATACCCTTTTTGTTTGTGTAGTCTTTCTACACTGTCTTCAATGGGAAGTTTTGCTTATTAATGGACAAGTAATACTAAATTTGGAGCATTACTAGATTAGAACTCTTAGTTTTCTTAGGTGCATATATTAAGGTAGTGAAGATGGAGTTTCTATCTCAAAACCTCACCAAGAATGTTCAGGTTTTACAAACCTTTTAAGATAATTTATAACAAAATTTATAACAAAAAAAAAAGGTGAAATCAATATAAATAGTATAGTATATATGTGGGTATATATAAATACATGTGTTAATACCAATAACTAATACATATAAAACAGATTATTGTTATTTGATGTTTTCAATAAGGCCTGCCTGCCTTTTGTTTATGCATGTTAAGAAATCTGTTCTCCAGAATTTATACTGAAATAATAAAATAACTTTGGTTTTGAAATTAGTAAAGTAATAAAAACTTAGATGCTGTAAAGTTAGAAAGTAGTAGGCATTTTCTAAAACTAATAAAATGTAATTTTTATTTGCTTCCTAATAAGGCATAGCCGTTATTTAAATCAAGTTTTCAATTCTGAATTGAGTTCCATCCATGTTTAGAGATATATTCAGATAATATTGTTTAGGGATTTACTTTACACATCTGGTTGTTCATATAAATTTTTACAACTGAAACCAGGCATAGTGCTTGTGAAAATTTACTGCATATGCTATATTTCAGTTTAGCATGATTTTGTGCATTGTCTTTTAAAACACTTTTGGAGAATTAATAATGGAAATGCTTCACCAGCTAGCACATGAGTGTTCTTCTAAATATGTCCACATGTAGTCAATTATTTAAGATTTTTTTTTTTTGCCTAAGAAGATAAGGAAAAATAACGTGAAAGTTGCAGTCCTTATCAGAAGTAATTGATTAGAATTCAGCAACGAATGTGACAAATCATACTTGTTTCAGAGTAAGTTTTTCATTTTTTTAGTTGTAGGGTTTTTTTTTCCTTCTTAGTGTTATTAGATTATTTTAGTGCTTCTCTTGTTATTAGGCAGTTAAAATGTTTATAAGCAAGCTTTACAGCATTAACCTCCCCCTTTAGTTAAGTATACATAAATTGGTTCTAAAAGTTAGTACTTTAAGAAGTTTTCTGAAAAAGGGAACTTTTTTTTTTTGCCCTAAAAATTTTTTTAGCAGTTTCCCAAGGCATATTTTTTTGGAACTGAATTCCTCATTAGGCATCGCTGATGTTGGTGAGATGCCTTATTAGCTGTATGGATGTAGGCTTCCTTTTACATTGAAGTTGATTACATGAAGTAAGTTTTTGTTTTCTATTTGAAATTAAATGGAATCTATTGGAGGGTTATCAGAATTTGTTTGCATCACAAATAGGTAGTTTCAGTAACAGAATAGGGGCACTCATTAAGAAACAGATTTCAATTCGCACATATTTGTTTTTTCTTTTTCTTTTTTTGACTAATTTGGTTATTTGCCATTTCTGGGGATTAAACTTTAAAAAATGTTCTTCTTTTCTGTATCTGATGTTCTGTGTGCTATTAGTGATGCAGCCAACACGAACGGTTGTCATGTGTAACACAACTTTCGATCACCGCGAAAACACCGTCCTGGGAAAGCGTCCATGCTTGATATCGTTTGGTTCATGAACATTAAGTTTCCAGTACAGGTGACCCATAGCTCAAAGTGTTAAATAATTGTCTACATTATTCAATTTTTAAAATAATATTCCATTAATGAGATTGTTAATATTTGAAATTTTGCTCACTTTTATTTTTCCTAGTAGAGCAGGATAAAAGGAAAGACTTAAGTTCTTATTTATTTCTTTATATGGATCTGATAGATAGATTCATTTATTATTATTATTTTTTAACTGCAAGGGTAATTATAAGATCATAGTGTAAAGTTTGTGTGGTGTTTCTGCTTTCTGTAATGTTTGGAACTTGCCTCTGCAGGTAAAATCCCTGAGGAATCCAAAGCCCTCTCTTTATTGGCTCCTGCTCCAACCATGACAAGTCTGATGCCTGGTGCAGGATTGCTTCCAATACCAACCCCAAATCCTTTGACTACTGTAAGTACTATAAGCCCTCTTATGAAAGAGGTGAACATTAAACTGTGTGACCATTTGAATAGAGAGCTTGGAAAATTATTTGCGTTTGGATCTTTTTTTATTTTTAATGGAGAGGATTTGAAATTATTAAAATTTTTTTCCACTTTATCATTGACTTGAACTGCGTTTTGGATTTACTCCTGAAGTAAGGGATTCATTTAAATTTGAGAACTCTATTATTCATTAGAAAATCAGTTGTTAAAACTCAGTATTTTAGATAGCATGGAGGATCTAGGTAACTGTATTTCTCAATTAATGAGGACTAAATCTCTTTAAAATACATGAAATGATCCACGACTTTGATAATGGGAAAAAGTGTCTCAGAGAAGCCTTTGTCTGATACTGAAAAAATACAACATGGTGAAAACATGGCAAAAATGTTTTTCTGTTAGCTATGCAGAATTAAGTCATAACTTATTAATGCCTCCTTTGTGATTTCCAAATGAGATTAAAAAAGTAATAGTAATATTACTGGCTCTTGGTTTTTGTTTAAAAAATTCTGGCCGTATTTATTTTAAAAGAAGTGCCATTTTTCTTCAAAAACTAACCTAAAACAAAATACAAAGCTTGTCTAAATTGGAAGTTGAATCCAGCTTTGTGGTGTTGGATAGGGAGTGAACTAATAAATGAGCTATGTGTTTATGGTTAATTTATCTAGATTGTAAAAGTGGTTTCTGAAACTATGAAGTGCAAAATTATAGATTTGTAGTTCTACATAACATTGCTGTGCTAAATACCTGCATTCTGATTTTTTGGGGGAAATGTTTTTTAATTGAACCTTAGGTGTTAAGGAACGGAATGGTAGTCAGTATAGTTGAAGCGTAGTGAGGATTACGAGTGTTTGAGATTGGAGGGGATAGAGAGGACACAGATTATGGTAGGGCTTTTTAGACCATGTGAAGTGGTTTGAATTTTATTCTTAAGGTAATTAGAAACCATTGATGGGTTTTCAGCAGGGATATGACATGATTTGACATGTTTTAAAAAGTTCAGATTGGCTGCTGTGACAATAAGTGGCACTGATTTCATAAACTTGCGTTTTCACCTTTAGGAAGTGCCATTACTTAACAGTTGTTAAATATTAGTAGTTCCATACTGTATTTGTATGTATAGTCATTAATGGTCAATATGTTCTCTAATAGCATAAGTGGAAATGAAAAGAGTGTCTTTTTTTTCTTGAAAGCTCTTGAATTCTTTATTTGTGAATTTACTTAGTAGGTAAAAATTTTTTGAAATCCCCAAATCAACAGTTGCAGTGCTTTTGTGGTCATTTGTGGACATACACAGAGTGATGAAAAATGTGAGTCCGTCTATACGCATGTTCGCATAGGAGGTCAAAGTCTTCTTGTTTTGGCATTCAGGCTGTAAACAAGCATGCAGTCTGTTTAGGGCTGTGTTTTTTGAATTGTTGTGCTTTTTGTTGGTGATTTTGCGTTAATGTTGGCCCACAAGTATAGTGCTAAAGTGCTGTGTAGTGTTCCTAAGTGCAGGAAGATTGTGAAGTACCTCATGGTGAAAATATTAAATACATGTATTAGGTAAGCTTCATTCAGACCTGAGTTATAGTGCTGCTGGCTGTGAGTTCAGTGTTAATGAATGCCAATATAACAACAGCTAAGGTGTCTTTAAACAGAAGCACATATAAAATAAGGTTAAACATTTTATTAGTTAATGTAAATGTGACCAGAGGCTTGTAGGAACTTCACCCTGTATTTTCCCTGGGAATAATTGTTCAATATTCAATAATTCATTGTTAGTGGAAACTTTATAGAACATAGCTACCTCAAATAATGAGAAACTGCCTGTTTTTTAGGGTCAAGTTTAAAAGTGGCTGAAATATCCAGACAAGAAATATATTTCAAATTACATTTAAAACTAATGTGACCTTATTTTAATAAGTCATACATATACTTAAAGTTCGTAGTCCCTAGTCTCCTTTCGTTCTTGTTGAATTAGTTCATTCTTTTCCAGATTAGAGAATGGTGATTTTGGATACTACTAGAAAATAATGTGTTTTGTGTATTTTTTTTTCTTCTTTCGATAGCTTGGTGTTTCACTTAGCAGTTTGGGAGCTATACCAGCAGCAGCACTAGACCCCAACATTGCAACACTCGGAGAGATACCACAGCCACCACTTATGGGAAATGTGGATCCTTCCAAAATAGATGAAATTAGGAGAACGGTTTATGTTGGAAATTTGAATTCCCAGGTAACTAATTTAAGAAGAAACACAGCAGTAGCCCTTATTCTTTTTCTCTTCTTAAAAATCCTATCAGTGGATACAGTAATATTTACCTGATTTTTAAAAATGAATATATTTTATCAAAGTGTCACTTTGTATCCTTAGACAACGACAGCTGATCAACTACTTGAATTTTTTAAACAAGTTGGAGAAGTGAAGTTTGTGCGGATGGCAGGTGATGAGACTCAGCCAACTCGGTTTGCTTTTGTGGAATTTGCAGACCAAAATTCTGTACCAAGGGCCCTTGCTTTTAATGGAGTTATGTTTGGAGACAGGCCACTGAAGTAAGAAATCCTAAACAAAGAAATTTTAATGATTTTGAAAAAATTAAGTATTTTTGATGTAATTAAGGCTTTTTTTTTTCTTTTTAATAGTAATTGGCAATTTGTGGAAAGGAAGACTTTGTGTTAAGTATAAATGAAATACCTGCAATGCTTACCATTTTAGTCTTTAAATTCCTTTATTTAGAGACATTTATTTTCTCATTTTCTGTTTTCTAGGGTCTAATTCAATGTTTACATTATTTATATACCCTGCATAACGGTTGTAGGTCTTTTTCCTAATAAGTCAGGTTGGTTTTACATTATGACTCTAGACTAATTGAGCAACTTAACATGTGGGTTTAATTATAGTACTTCCAGTAATAACTGGTAAATTCAAAATCTACAGAAGGAAATTATAAGTGCCTAGAAATGTTTTAAACCAGACATTTTGACTTTTAAGGTTTGCTTATATCCTTGTTGGTAAAATGTTGTTATAGCCTTTGAGATACTCCAGATCAGAAATTCTCTTTTCATGCAGATTATTGAGGCAAATGTAGTTTTGCTTGAATTTCATAAATTGCTTTAGTTACACAATTTGATTAGGATTTTTCTGTTAAAGGATAAATAACTATTTTTAGTGGGTACTTGTCTTCCAAGTGTGGAAGAGGTAAAGCAAGACACATAACATCCATTCATGTGCATCAGAGAAGTCACTCTTACCTGTAGAGGAAGAGTTTTATCAGATGCCTTGCACATTCAAAGCTGTTTCTGACTCAGCCATGGTTCAAGGTTGGTTAAAAAGGTGGACATCATATAATAATATACACATGGCTTTCCTTTCATTCTTCTAGAGTGTACAGGATATCAATAAAATCTTTTGATCTGAAAATAGAAATGATTCATTTTCATATTGGTATCAACATTTTAATCCATTTTAATTTTAAGCTTTGGAAAAGCACGTAATCTATTCTGTTTGAATTAAGTTAGCTAGGGTTCAGTTTTTCTTTTTTCCCTGCTTTTGGTTGTATTAGCAAGGAATGATAGGAAGTGGGGATGAGAGATTAATCATGGTTTTGAGGTTGCTTTTGGTTGTTCTGTATTTAGCTATATCATTCTTAATGTGCTTCTGAGATGTCCTCAAATTTATAAATATGTGTACCATATAAACATTTGTTTCATGTTTTATAAAATGTGGTGTGTATTTGTGATATGCTAATATTTTTAATTTAGAATAAATCACTCCAACAATGCAATAGTAAAACCCCCTGAGATGACACCTCAGGCTGCAGCTAAGGAGTTAGAAGAAGTAATGAAGCGAGTACGAGAAGCTCAGTCATTTATCTCAGCAGCTATTGAACCAGGTAAGGCCATAATGTTGTTACATAGGTCATAGTTTAAAGACCATAGAATCTTAGAACTGGAAGGAATTTTAGAAATCATTTTGTTCAGTCAGTTCATTTTATAAACAAGAAGACTGAAACTCAAGAAATAGTAAGTAGCATACTCATGTGAAAAAACAACTTAGCACAAATCTTATCCTTTCCAGTGATACTGAATTGAGGCACTTTAGTCTGAGCTAATCAGCTCTGTATTTTCATAGCAAAATCAGTGCTCAAAGGTGATTTGCTGAAAGCAAAAATGTTCTTGTAAGGCTAAAAAGAGTAAATATATTTAAAATATTATGATACAGCAGGTTTACTTTTCCTCAAAATTTTACTTTTAAAAATAGAAAGGAGAGCCCATGATTTAGAAGAAAATACTGTGTTTTAGCAAAGTAAAAAGGAACACCTATTCAAACTTCAGTGTTGCTAGTGAAAATAATTTTAAAACCCATTCTAAAAACATCTAGGTGGTTTACATTTGAGCAGATTTTCTAAATCAACACTCAGAATTTAAGCTTCAATTCTAGCAGAATAAATGGAGAAAGGACTTAAAATCACTGTCACAGGAATTACAGACATGTTATAATCGTACGTTACGGCAGCAACAAAATATTACGAACAGCTGTTTATAATCATCTGGTTTATATGTACTGCTGCAGGGTGGCTGCACTCAACGAGTTTATGCAATGACTTTCTTGGATGTTTCTGAAGGAGGAGGATGTACAGAGAGTAGGCCCCTTGCACTATATGTGGTACATTCCACTTGTGCCTGATTATTAACTGGGATCTTTAATTGTTCTGAGCTTACACTGCAAAGTGGTTTTTTCCTCCCAGAGTCTGGAAAGAGCAATGAAAGAAAAGGCGGTCGATCTCGTTCCCATACTCGCTCAAAATCCAGGTCTAGCTCAAAATCCCATTCTAGAAGGAAAAGATCACAATCAAAACACAGGTGAGAATTTCTGCTGTTATGTTTAAATTTTATTTTAGTTTTGTATTTAAAATATTAAGAATTTTTGAGTTTTTGTCAAAATATCAGAATTTAGAAATTTCAGTAGTGTACACCTGAAGTGTGATTACCATTAAATATTGTTCTAATTGAAATACTGTAGTTGAGAATGAAATTTTGTCTAATGATATTTAATTTTTAAATATGTGACTTATCTTTATTTTTAGAAGTTAGTTTTGTATCCAAGATACTCTCTTCCAGATTTTTCTAAGAGTAAACTAGTCCTTATATAGAAGTGACAAAAGTTGTTTTCATTGTTCATATTGAGAAAAGGGAACATATTTAAGTTGCAGCTTTTTTGTTTTCTTTTTCCAGTCCACTCCAAGTCTGGGGAGCACCATCCCAGATCTTAGTTTCAAGCAGTTCCCTATTTTCAGTACCATGTATCCAGTGGAACATTTTGAGTCCTTGGTATTGCTGGTGTTAAGAGCCTCTTCTGTCCACTTTTGGACCTGAAACACTGGAGTAACTTGTAGTTTCAGCTTCAGTTGTAGTACTTTGCTTAAGCTGTGTTTGTCTTATTTTTGATCATAGCTTTGTTCTTTTGATTTTCTTTTATCAGTCACTTCCTTGTCTTTGGTATAAAGGGGACCTCAAAATGCAAACTTGGCAATACCGTCTTGATTGGAAGTACCCTCAAGATCATTACTAAAGTTACAAATTTTGTTGTCTTTTTTAAGATATGAAGGAGGCTGTTGTTGAAATGTGAAAGGTTGTATAGTGGATTATAATTGCATGTTATGTGTACATATGTGTCTCTTGAGAGAGCAGGGAGGGAAGAATGCATATTGTTGGGGGTTTTAAAGAAGGAGAAAGGATTTGGAGGAGGGAGAAAAGGAACCAGTTTGCTGTATATTGTTTCACCAGCAGGCTTAGTTTACTTTTGTTGTTGTTGTTGAGCAAGGAGATTCAAAGAATGAGGAAAATAGTATGTTCTTTCTTAGATTCTAGTATCTGGTGTATATTTGTCTATTCTTACTTTGCAAAAATCTCCTTTGGAATATGGTTTTACTGCCTTTATTCAAGGTCTTACTGTAAGGCACTTTGAGAACCAAGTGAAAGAGGTTGTTGCATGTATACGAAGGCAGTGCAGCAGAAGCCAGTATCAGGAAAGGAAGGTGGAACAGAAGTTGCAGCGGTACTAGACTATGGATATTTCCATATATTGACAGGATGTGGTGAGGGTAAAGGAGATCAAGGAAAAATAAAATTAGGCTGAAGAGTAATATTACAACTTCCTTTCTGAGGAAGACCAGTGACCTGAATCTCGTATTGTGTTGATTGTAAGAGAGAGCTAATGTCCAAGACTGGAACAAGCCAAAACTTGATGATTAATAACATTGTTGTTTCTTAGATGATCTATGTGAAGTTTATGTGCTTTTTGAAATTACAGCAAATAATTTTGCTATCTACTTTAAGGTTTTTGTTTTAAGTGTATTCAGATATTTCTCCCCTCCAAGGGTTATTGGGGGAGGAGTTTATACAGTCTAAGTTGAAATTTGTTGATTAGCATTCTTATTTATGAGAGTATTTTTGTGTAGCTCTGTCTAAACAAATGTACACAAAATGTCCACGTAGCATTAGAAATTGTGTGCATTTGTTTTTTTTTTTTTGAGATGCAGTCTCAGTCTGTTGCCCAGGCTGGAGTGCTGTGGCATGATCTTCGCTCACTGCAATCTCCACCTCCAGGCTCAAGTGATCCTCCTACCTCAGCTTCCTGAGTAGCTGAGACCACAGATGTGTACCACCATGCCTGGCTAACTTTTAATTTTTTGTAGAGACTGGGTTTCATCATGCTGCCCAGGTTGGTCTCAAACTCCTGAGCTCAAGTGATCCTCCTCCCTTGGCCTCCCAAAGTGCTGGGATTACAGACATGGTATATATGTTTTTAACTGACATATATGCATACCTACATATTTTTGTCAGCATATTCTGGTTTTGTGCATGCATGTGGAAGCATGTAGCCTTAAGTTCATGAACAAATACAAAAGAGGATGACTTCTCTTTAAATGAGAAAAAAAATTCCTTACCTAAAAACACTTAAAGATTCTTACCTGGAAGGATCCCGCTATCCCCTAGAAATCAAGGAGGGGATGATAAGCCTTTCTTGACTTTTCTTCCTGTGCTAGTGGGAGTCGATGCCCTTGGGTCTCGCCCTGACCTATTAGACTTAGCAGGAGTGTAGATTGCAGGAACCCTTTAACTTAAAGGGCCACCTTCTCCTTCTTGACTGTTTTCACATGCTTCTAGAGTCATGCTTCCAGCCTCCCAGGCTTTCCCCACAACCTTTCCCTGTTCCTTCCCGTTTGTATGGTAAGAGAGAGGAAGGGGTTTCTTGTAATTGTGACCTTGTCTAAGATTAGTGAAGTATGTTTCCATTTGTCCAAGTTTTGGTGCCTGTTTTATTTATTGAGACATAGAAAAGATGGATAGTACTGTAATTGTTATAATTTCAAATAACCTTTATAGATTAGCACAGGAACTATAAGACATTTTATAATGTTTTAGTGGAAAACAACTGATTTACAAATGAACTTTGAGGCAACATAATGGTAAGTTGCTGTTTATTTACAGTTTAATTAAAAAATATGATTTTGCATTCAGAATAATACAATTTCTCATTAAAAATGAGAGCTACTAATGGTAAATCTTTAGTTAGATTAGATCTGCTCTTGCCTACTTTTAGCATTCTTTTTTTTTTTTTCCGATTGAGGCAGAGTCTTGCTCTGTTGCCAGGTTGGAGTGCAGTGGCGCAATCTTGGCTGACTGCAACCTTCGCCTCCCGGGTTCAAGCAATGCTTCTGCCTCAGCCTCCTGAATAGCTGGGACTGCAGGCATGTGCCACCATGCCTGTTTAATTTTTGTACTTTTAGTAGAGATGAGGTTTCACCATGTTAGCTAGGATGGTCTTGATCTCTTGACCTTGTGATCTCCCCACCTCGGCCTCCCAAAGTGCTGAGATTATAGGTGTGAGCCACCACACCCAACCTACTTTTAGCATTCTTAATCAGAAAAATACTAGTGGGTAAGATTGATCTGAAAATATTTAATGTCACAGTTAAAATGTAATAATTACTCTTAGGCACTGTCTTTGCTCAGCTACAGGGTAAGGTTGGAAGCCAAGTGATTAGTGCATTTTATTATTAATGTATTTATGAGTGCTATTATTAATTTTTTTAAATAAGTTTTTTGTTTAATGTTGGAAAACATTGCTTTGAGGAAAGCAGATTATATTTTTAGCAAGGACAAGTTAAAATAGAAATCTTATAGTAAGAATTTTTATTAAGTATGTGGAAGTAAAGGCACTTTAAAAGATTACCCTATGTGGGTATCTGTAAATGGACTAATAATGTTCTCAGTTTTGCAGTTTTGCCTTAACATCTGCTCCTTAACCTTCATGTCTCTTAAATTACTAGTGATAAAGATTTCAGCAAGCTGTGAATTATCTTCTTGTATTAAAAACGTGGTATGTGATTGCCTATCTAGGGTCTTTGGAAAAAAATAAATAATGTGGTATGTTGAACCAAATGAGGCTAAAAAATATTTATGGTATGAAGACAATTGTATATTATTACTATTATTATTATTTTTTGAGATGGGGTCTTACTGTGTCGTCAGGCTGGAGTGCAGTGGTATGATCTCATCTCACTGCAACCTCGGCCTCCCAGGCGATTCTCCTGTCTCAGCCTCCTGAGTAGCTGGGGTTACAGGCCCATGCCACCAGGCTCAGCTAATTTCTGTATTTTTAGTAGAGATGGGTTTCACCATATTGGCCAGGATGATCTCGATCTCTTGACTTTGTGATCTGCCCACCTTGGCCTCCCAAAGTGCTGGGATTACAGGTGTGAGCCGCCATGCCTGGCCAATTGTATATTATTTTTAAAGACAAATAGTAGATGACTAGTTTAAATGGAAATTAGCTATTGGAATTTTGATTTGTAATGTTGGTCAATGTTCTAATTAAAATTTTGACTAACTGAAAATGTGTTTAAAAACAAAAATCCAAGATTTTTGTTACTGCCTGGAGGTTTTCCTGGTTTCAAAGCATACTAATAAGCACGGTCTTTTTCTTTTTTTTGAGATGGAGTCTCACTGTTTCCCAGGCTGGAGTGCAGTGGCACGATCTCAGCCCACTGCAACCTCTACCCCCTGGGTTCAAGTGATTCTCCCACCTCAACCTCCTGAGTAAGTGGGACTACAGGTGCATACCACCGTGCCCAGCTAATTTTTGTATTTTTAGTAGAGACGGGGTTTCACCATGTTGGCAAGGCTGATTGACCTCAAGTGATCCGCCTGCCTTGGCTTCCCAAAGTGCTGGGATTACAGGCATGAGCCACTGTGCCCGGCCCAACTATATGTATTTCTTTTAGTGATATTTGCTCTAACTTAATTTATTAAAACATGGCTATCAAGATGAGTTTTAACTGTATAAAGTATACTTACAGAAGTTCATTCAGCTTCCTTGGAATACATGCATAAGGATATAATATAAAGTTTACATATATGTTAACTTTTAGTGTTGATGACATTGAGAGTTAAGAGTTCTAAACATTTACCCTGTGCTAGAGAATACTGTGCAGTTTTACACATATCATCAGTTTTAATCCTCATGACAGCCCTAAGAGATGTAGGTATGATTCCTACTCCGCTGAGGAAGAAACTCAGGCTTGGAGAGGTTAACTGACTAGCCAGATTTCTCACAGGTAGTATGTGACTTTCAGAGCCAGATTGTCAGACTCCAAAGCTGTTGAGTCTAATCACTTTGCTATTTAAGTTGTATGGATCTATTTTGTTACATTTTAATAAGTAGTTCCTAGGATACCTCATTATGAAAAAAAACCACGTTCTCAAAAAATTCTTCCAGTGAGAAAGGGGGCCTAGTCAAAATTGGAATAACAGTTACTTTTCCTGCAATTAAACATTTCCTGCAGTTAAAGGTTTCTTTTCATACAGGTTGAGACTCTCAAATTTGAAAATCTGAAATCCAAAAGGCTTCAAAATCCAAAACTTTTTGAACACTTTGATGATGCTCAAAGGATATGCTTGCTTGGAGCATTTTGGATTTTTCAGTTGTGTGTTTGGGATGCTCAACCGGTTGTGTGTGTGTGTGTGTGTGTGTGTGTGTAATGCAAATATTCCAAAATCTCCCAAAATGTGAAATTCAAAGCACTTCTGGTTCTAAGCATTTCAGGTAAGAATACTCAACCGTTAGCTATGATTATAGTTACAGCTATGAAATCAAGGCATTGCAAATCCAATATTTGATTATATCTAATTTTAACTTACGAGTAATGATTTTTATTTTCCTGTCACACTAGTGCTGTCATTAGTACTGTGCTTCCTTATACATTCTTCTTGTTTGTTATGACAAACAGTACACATTCACAGGAACTATTGAACCATGTAACCACTATTCCCTGTCATGATGTGTTACGACCAGATGATGTGCAAGTCAACAGGGAAAAATCTTCTATACTAATTTGAGGCACAAAATGACTAGCAAAAGAAAGCCACATCTGAAAATATGCAAAATAACTGTTAAATTCTTTGTTTGTATCTCTGTTCTAGACAAGGAAATATCCTGTAAAGTTTCCAATAAACATATTTCAGATTTTGTAACTAAAGTATTATTTAAGAGAAAAATTTAAAATATTGTTAGATACTGTTAGGACAGATTTTAAAGTTTCTTGTTTGAAAGATCGTTAATTCTTAAAAGTTGAAATTCTAAGAATAAGTTTTGCTATACTAACAAGATTTGTTTTTCTTTAGGAGTAGATCCCATAATAGATCACGTTCAAGACAGAAAGACAGACGTAGATCTAAGAGCCCACATAAAAAACGCTCTAAATCAAGGGAGAGACGGAAGTCAAGGAGTCGTTCACATTCACGGTGAGTTTTAAATAAATGAAAAATAATTTTCTTTTTCCTCAGAGTCCTATTAGTGCTAAGGGATAATATTTTAATTGGCTTCATTTGTTAAAAATCTGTTGTGGTTTAGGTTTTCAGTGAGAGAAATTAAGCTTTTTTTCTTATTGTTTTAGTAATCTAGAATTAATATTGATTGCCATTGATTTGAATCTGATGTCTGTGTGACTCACAAGGTTTCCAGACTACTCAATTCAGCTTGTGTAATATAATAGACTTGTTAGCAGCTTCTTGTACACCTGAGGTATATAAAAATTTATATGTAAATGTTTGTAGCTACTATAAATTGTTTTGTTCGTAATTGTTAGAGAGGTCTTTTTGTAGGAAGTAGAATTATTTTAGTTACAAATATATGTATTTTTGTTTTTAAAGGGACAAGAGAAAAGACACTCGAGAAAAGATCAAGGAAAAGGAAAGAGTGAAAGAGAAAGACAGAGAAAAGGAGAGGGAAAAGGAGAGAGAGAGGGAAAAGGAACGTGAAAAAGAAAAGGAACGGGGTAGAAACAAAGATAAAGACCGGGACAAAGAACGGGAAAAGGACCGGGAAAAAGACAAGGAAAAGGACAGAGAGAAAGAACGGGAAAAAGAGCATGAAAAGGATCGAGACAAAGAGAAGGAAAAGGAACAGGACAAAGAAAAGGAACGAGAAAAAGACAGATCCAAAGAGATAGATGAAAAAAGAAAGAAGGATAAAAAATCCAGAACACCACCCAGGAGTTACAATGCATCACGAAGATCTCGTAGTTCCAGCAGGTTTGATAATGCTTAAAATTTTTACCAAGGGATTTGCTGATGACAATTGGGAACAAATTTTTATGGAGGGAGAAAAGTTACTCTATACAAATAGAACCTGTAAAGTAATATAAGAACATTTTCTTCTAATTTCAGAGTAGACATTTCTCTAGCAGAGGGAGTGCCACTTGAATCTGTGGAGAAACAGATGATACTGGCCAACATTATTTGAAAAGTTTTAGCTATTCTTTGTAACAACTATTGTAATAGAATGTTAGTAATTGTTATTTTCTTAGAAGGTGGGATGACAGGGAAAGATACATTTTTAAAAAGCACATTAGGGACTGGGCTCCGTGGCTCATGCCTATAATCCCAGCACTTCGGGAGGCTAAGGCAGGCAGATCACGAGGTCAAGAGATCTAGACCATCCTGGCCAACATGGTGAAACCCTTTCTCTACTAAAAATACAAAAATTAGCCGGGCATGGTGGGACGCGCCTGTGGTCCCAACTACTTGGGATACTGAGGCGGGAGCATTGCTTGAACCCGGGAGGCGGAAGTTGCAGTGAGCCAAGCTTGCGCCACTGCACTCCAGCCTGGCTCCTGGTGACAGAGCAAGACTATGTCTCAAAAAAAAAAAAAAAAAGAAAGAAAGAAAAAGAAAAAGCACATTACGAATTTGCCTCTTAGGCTTTTTCTAGACTTTTTTTTAATGGTGTGATAAATTTTAATATGCAAAATGATTTCTGAAGTTGCAGTGTTAGTCCTCTTTGTCACTTAAGTTAATTTTTACCTTTATTTTGTTAAGTACATAACATTTAAATTTTGGTTCTGTTTTATTTGGTCGGTTTTAAGGGTTAGATTTTTTTCCTTGAAACTGTTATTTCAGTTTATTATAGGTATGCTACCACCAGGTGGCAGCAGGTTGCCATAGTAACAGCTGTAAAATGAGAACAACCTTGAGATTTCAGATTGTCTAAACCCACATCCTTACTTAAGATGATACCATGACTATAAAAGGAACCTCTTAACTGGTCTTACACAATCTTAAAAATATTAAATATATAAGCAAAATTTAAAGGTATTTTTAAGATGATTTTTTAATAGAAAATAATTTGAGATAAAGGAATATATGTTTACCATTTTTAAAGTAGTTTATTCCTAATACTAGCCTTTGACTAGGTAATAAAAGATAATCGTAGACATTTATTGTGCACTTTACTATATGTCAGACATGATGTCAGTAGACTTTTTCCTGTGTCACCTTGTTTAATCTTCACAGCAGGCCTGGGAGAAGATTATTATCACTGTTTTAAAACATGAGCAAGCTGATGCTTTGTATCAGAAGTATAGTAGCCCTTTTCCTTTATTTTAGAAATTAAGTTTGAGAATTCTTTCACTATTACTTGGTACTTACTTTTAAAAACTACCTCAGAAGCATAAAATTGAAGGCAATAGTACATTTTGTTAAAACAAGGCTCAAACAGATTGCAGCTGGGTTTCGGCACATTGAACCACAAATTGAAGAATTAATGTAACCTCCTTTGCTGTGGGTGTCAGTTTGAGCCTTGTAACTGCAGCTTTACTGCAAAGCGATTTTTATTGATTCTGTGTCACACGTCTTTGTGTTTCTGTGATTGTTTGTTTACCTTTCACAGCACCAAATGCTATTTTAATTCCTTTTTAATAACTTCAATTTACTTTTTCTGATGACATGGAAATGTTTAAGTTTTTTCTTGGGCCATTTTGAGTTGTTTGGTTTAGAGGAAAGTTCAAGTGTTCACATTAATTCCTAAATATTTACGTTTATTTTTTTGAGATGGAGTCTTGCTCTGTTGCCCAGGCTGGAGTGCAATGTTGTGATTTTGGCTCACTGCAACCTCTGCCTCTTAGGTACAAGTGATTCTCATACCTCAGCCTCCTGAGTAGCTGGGATTACAGGTGTACACCACTATGCCTGGCTAAGTTTTGTATTTTTAGTAGAGGTGGAGTTTCACCATGTTGGCCAGGCTGATCTTGAACTACTGGCCTTAAGTGATCTGCCCTCCTTGGCCTCCCAAAGTGCCGGGATTACAGGCATCAGTCACCACACCTAGTTCAAATATATTCTTCAATAATATCTGAGGCCTCAAGAATAAAAGATGACTGACATTAGTTAATGAAGGCTCAGCAATTTGGAAGGTTTCATGCTTTCAGAATAGCTTAGTAAAGAGTTAAAATTTCTTTCTTTCTTTTTTTTTTAAACTTTTTTTGAGAGTCTCACTTCATCACCCAGGCTGGAATGCAGTGGTGCGATCTTGGCTCACTGCAGCCTACACCTCCTGGATTTAAGCAATTCTGCCTCAGCCTCCTGAGTAGCTGGGATTACAGGCGTGTGCCACCACACCCAGCTAATTTTTGTATTTTTGATAGAGATGGGGTTTCATCATGTTGGCCAGGCTGGTCTCGAACTGACCTCAGCCTCCCAAAGTACTGGAATTATGGACTTGAGCCCTTGCGTCTGGCCAGGAGTTATAATTTCTTGTCTTTTAGCATTTTTCTGCCTTTCAGATGTTCTGATTTGTTTACTAAGTGGAAAATATTTTAACTGTTCAAAAAATAGTTTAGTTAATATTTTTATTTCTAATATTGTCTCCTAATTTATATTTTTAAAGTGATATTAAAAAATTTTTAATGCCTAAAAGTTACTGTCAATAAAGGTGACACCAAGAAAGGGAAGGAGAAGATATTTATTGAGTACCTACTCTGTGTCAGACTCTGTGCTTTGTATATTATAGATTTTATCCTAAATCCTCAACAACCTCATAAGACTTGAATTATTATTATAATTATTTTTTGAGATGGAGTCTCACGCTGTGGCCCAGGCTATGGTGCAGTGGCGCGATCTTGGCTAACTGTGATCTCTACCTCCTGGGTTCAAGCAATTCTCCTGCCTCAGCCTCCCAGCTGGGACTACAGGCGTGCACCACCATGCCCTGCTAATTTTTTTGTATTGTCAGTAGAGACAGGATTTCACCATATTGGCCAGGATGGTCTTGATCTCCTGACCTTGTGATCCACCTGCCTTGGCCTCCCAAAGTGCTGGGATTACAGGCATGAGCCACTACGCCCAGCCAAGACTTGAATTATTAATTGTCTTCATTTTTCAGGTGAAAAAATGGATTAGGTTAAATAATATGACCTTAGTTATGTAGCTGGGTAAGGTATATGACTCAAATTTAAGTCTAAATATGACTAACTCTAGTTGTTCATATAATTTCTTTCTCAAGTAATTGTCTAAATTGCTGCTGTCTATGGTGACTTTGCTCTCATTATTATCAGCTAGTAGGTATTAGACATCCACTTGCACATAGTGCTTTCTGAACAAATAAGTAAAACAATTAGTCTGACTAAGGCAGAGGTACTTTGTGTAATCTTAAAGTCTGGAATACACTGACATTTGCATGTTATGAAGAAAGTATCTGTGGTTCTTAGGCTGAGCTGTTAAGAGAATGGCATTGATTTAATGAAATAATATATCTAATTTCCACATTACTTAGGAAATATAATTTTGGAATGCCTTGGGAATAAAAGTGGGTAATGGGGACCGATCTTGGTGGCTCACACCTGTAATCCCAGCACTTCGGGAGACTGAGGTGGGTGGATCACTTAAGGTCGGGAGTTCAAGACCAGCCTGACCAACATGGAGAAACCCTGTCTCTACTAAAAATACAAAGTTAGCTGGGCGTGGTGGTCCATGCTTGTAATCCCAGATACTGAGGAGGCTGAGGGAGGAGAATCGCTTGAACCTGGGAGGTGGAGGTTGCAGTGAGCCAAGATCTTGCCATTGCACTCCAGTCTTGGTAACAAGAGCCAAACACCGTAAAAAATAAAAGTGGGTAATGGAGGAGAGAGTCTTAGGTAGAGGTAGAATTAACTTGTGTTCTCAAAGTTCTTGAGCTTTGTATTTTAACATCTGTTATACATGCCATGTGAATACTTCTTATTTTAAAAATGAAAAACTTGGGCAAATATTTTATTAATCTCTTAGAATCGGTTTACTCAGAGGGTAAGGATAACATGAATTCCAGAGGATTTCGTTTTTCAGCTGTGTGGTCACTGATGATCAGAACTCCTTGTGAGATAGATCATTGGATATATCCTCACACCATCTCTCCTAAATTACAGATCTAAATTACAGACCTAGCGAAGTTCATTGTTTCTGAGTTGAAGTAGTTTAGAATATGTATCATTTGCTAATCTGCTAAGCAAAATGGTTTTTAATAATAAAAATGTAATCTTTGTAATTATTCCAGTCATATTTACATCCCAGATTTTAACTATTTTGCTTAAATTTAGTGCCACTTGTGCACTAAATTTTTAAATTAATAGAACAACATTAATGAAATAAGAGGTGGAAGGGCAAAACAATTTCTCTCTAAAATGATAGTAATGTAAATGCTTTTTAAATAGACATTGTAAATAATTGGGTATAGAAAGTTCACATTTTACAGGCCAATTTATATTTCAGTATTTGAAAAAGGCCTGTTACTTTGTTATAATCCACAGCAAGGCAGCAAGGAGCTACATACAGGACAGAAGATTTGATAAGAAAAACGTGTTTTAGCTGCTGAGAAGAATATACTTGAGAGAAGCAGAAACACCATTAATATTTTTTCTACTGAAGAAATTGTTGTTCAAATAAACCAGATGAAAAGGAGGAGGTCCTCTACCCTTCCTAATACGAAATCTTAGATGATGTTTTCATCAGTCTGTAAAATATATGGTTCTTAATTTGACCTACTCTAAAGTACATGACTGAACATGTTCATAAAGGATATAAGTTTAAACTGGCCTCTAAAGAATACTGTTCATATGAGAGTATCATTGCTTTTGTATATTTGAATTGCCCTTTATTTCAATTACTGTTTTTAGAAATGATGTATTTTTGGCTTTCAGGGAAAGGCGTAGGAGGAGGAGCAGGAGTTCTTCCAGATCGCCAAGAACATCAAAAACCATAAAAAGGAAATCTTCTAGATCTCCATCCCCTAGGAGGTAGGTTGGAAGCTTGTGCTAAAACTAAACAACAGAAAGCAAGAAATATATAAACATTTAAAAAATGTGTCTCTTTATTTTTTAAACTTTATATTTTAAATTAATAATACATTTGCATCATTCAGAAATTAAAGATAAAATGTCATATATATCAGGAAGTCTTAATTTCCACTTACGTGCCCATCTACACTGTCCCCATAAGTAATGACTTCATTAGTTTTTTTGGTATATGCTTCTGGTTTCATATATAGATACAATATGAGAATGTATCATTTTTTTCTAATATAAAAAGCAACACAAAATACACACTGTTGTGCACTTGCTTTTGTCATTTAACTACCAGGAAGACTTTTTGTCACTTAACTTACCAGGTCAGAGAGAGCTTCTTCAATTCCTTTTTATAATTGCATAGACTTCCATTGTATGGCAGTACCTTGGTTATTAAAGTAGGCTATAGCAGAATCGGTGTTTTGAATTTTCCTACCATTAATTATATAATGCTGTAATGAATAGCTTTGGACTTAATTCATTTTTAGAGTGCATGTGTGTAGGAAAAAATCTGAAGAAATGGCATTGTTAGGTTAAATGATAAGCATGTTTGTAATTTTTGAGAGATATTTCCAAATTATCCTCCATAAGGGTTGGCAGCAGTTTGCACTCTTAAACAATTATGAATAAAGTGACGACTTCATACATTTGAAAGCCACTTGTGAATTGTCTGTATACTCTGTCCATTTTTCCCTTTGGCCTTTTTGTTTCCTTTTCTATTTCCAAGGACTCTTTTATATTAGGGAGTTTATTGTTTAGTGATATGATTATAAATATTCTCAGTTTGGTGTTTCTTTTTTAATTAAATTAATTAATTAATTGATTAATTAATTTTTAAAAAGCCTACAGCACCCGGTATTCAGAGGTGGTCTCCCATCCAAGTACTAACCAGGCCCGACCCTGCTTAGCTTCCGACATCAGATGAGATCAGGCGCGTTCAGGGTGGTATGGCCGTAGACTCCTGTTTCTTTTAAAAAATTGTTCGTGAGACTTTATTTTACAAAGATGTTTCTTTTTTCTTTTCTTTTCTTTTTTTTTTGAGACAGTGACTTGCCCTGTTGCCAGGCTGGAGTGCAGTGGCACAATCTCAGCTCACTGCAACCTCCGCCTCCTGGGTTCAAGTGATTCTTCTGCCTCAGCCTGCCGATTAGCTGGGACCACAGGCGCGTGCCACCACGCCTGGCTAATTTTTTTTGTATTTTTAGTAGAGACAGGGTTTCACCATGTTGGCCAGGATGGTCTCCATCTCTTGACCTCGTGATCGGCTCGCGTCGGCCTCCCAAAGTGTTAGGATTACAGGCATGAGCTACTGTGCCCGGCCAAAGATTTTTCATTTTTAAAAATGACTTTCTTTTATGACTTCTTATGTGAGTCAAAAAATGATAAAAAGCTTTTCCTATTCCAAGATTATAATAGAACTTTCCTATTCTTGTACTTTTGTAGTTTTATATTTTGCATTTAAATCTTTGGTTAAAGTCTTATGTACAGTGTGGCATATGGTTTCAGTTTTATTTTACAAATGCGTCCCTGTTGTTGCAGTACCATTTGTTTAAAACTCAATTTTTGTAGCATTAATTTGATATGTTGCCTTTGTCATGTGCTATATTTTTCTATGTTTGTTTGTTTTGGATGGATTGGTTTGGCCAGTCATGTGCCAGTGTCCCACACTTGTAATTATTGAGATTATTCAGTATTTTTAAGTATTTGACAAGGCCTGTTCTCTGTATCCCTCATTGCTTTTTTGAGGACGGTCAGCTTTCCTTTCATGGTTATTTTTCCATCTGAGCATGAGTTCATTGTCTGTGTGCCAGAAATAAAACCTATTGATGATTTGTATTACAATTGCAATAGATTTATAAATTAACTTAGGGAAAAGTGATAAACAGGTTTATTAATAAATCAAGATTTATGATGACAAGTCTTCTCTGTCCAGGAATGTGGTGTATCTAATGAGATTAGGAACGTTCAGGGTGGTATGGCTATAGACAAGCAATATGGCACATCCTATTCAGGCCATCCTTAGTGTTTTCAGGAATGTTTCAGTGTTTGTTTCGTATAGGTTATATGCATTTCCTGATTCCTAGGAATTTTTGTTGTTGCTGTTGGAAATTAGGTCTTTTTTTCATTATGTTTAATTGGAGGTTAGGTTTGTACATAGGAAAGTTATTGATTTCTATATATTTTTTTTAATCTACTGCCTTACTAATTGGTTATAGTTTTTTAGGTGATTTTCTAGCAGAGGGGTGTTTTGTTTATTTGCTTATAGGTTTTTGTTTTTTGTGAGAATATGGAAGGCTTAGGATACTATAGATGAAGGTCATATTTGTATTTTTGAAACAAATACTTTATCCAGGAAAGTAAAAACTTTTATGAACTAAAATTAAACAAAAAGATACATTCAGAAAGTGTCACTCCTGTTTCCATTCCTTCTACCTTGTTCTGATTCACCTTGTGTGATTGACCAATCATTTGATTTGTCTTTCCTGTTTCTCTTTGCAAAATGAGGCAGATACATATTCATTTGGTTTTATTTTCTCCTTATTTCAGTACATAAATAAATCTTGAATATTTGAAAACTATATATAGGCAATACCAAATAGTGTTTTATGAGAACTTATGGTGGTGGCATCTGCCAACATGAGTTGTGTATCCTTAAGAAACTAATTGGGCTACCTTAAGAAACTAATTGGGCAAAGGGTGGAGTAGGTCAGGTTGTAGGTCTCATTTATGTTACTTTGCAAACCAGCTTGTTGTTAATGCTTATTAACAATGCATTATTTTAGATATCCAGTGTTAGAAAAGGTTGTTTTGTCAAGAATGTAATAGATCTTTGATTTCTTAGGATTTAACTGACATATCAATATTCGTACAGCAGAAATAAGAAGGATAAAAAGAGAGAAAAAGAAAGGGACCACATCAGTGAAAGAAGAGAGAGAGAACGTTCAACGTCTACAAGAAAGAGTTCTAATGACAGAGATGGGAAGGAGAAGTTGGAGAAGAACAATACTTCTCTTAAAGTAAGCAGCAGTCATTCAGTGTCTGGCACTGGAGATTGTTCTTTATTGCATACAAATGGTTTTAGACTGAAAGATCTTTGGGGAACAGTGTCTTGTACATTGTTAGCATTTAAAAATATTTAGTTGGTCATTTAAAATAAATGTTGAAGAGATAAGGGCCAGTTAAAACTAAAACAATTGCATTCCTTATTTTAGAGAATCATATGGCATGCAATAAGAAAAATTTAAGGAATCAACAGTAACAAATGTATTTGATGCTAGAATTTCTGCCTGATGCCATTTTCCTCAATTTATGTTTCAGCAAATTTGAAAAGACTTTCTGTTACTGGTTTTTATAATACATAGTTAACATTAGGTTTGTTGGGTTAGAATACCTAATGGAAAACCAAATTCTACCAAGTTAGCTTTTTTTGTCACTTGGATGAATAAGCAGTTGTGTGAATTACGTTAGGATAAATATTTTAAGTAGTTGTGAATTATGTTAAATCACTTACACTGGTAAAGTATATTTGTATTTGGAAATTATGAATTTTGGAGCATCTGTCTTACAGATTTATGTACTGTCATACTGATAGAGGTTTATCATCATCAATAACATTGATAACATTTATTAAGCATTTACTATGTGCCAGGTAGTTTGTTCTCATTTAATTCTCTTTTAAATTGAGGATAGAAATTGGAACGTTCTTGAACAGTCTTTTCCAGGAGGGATATGACTTCCTTTTCTACATTTCCTTATTTTTGCTGCATTGGTTTCCAGATTGAAAATCTATCCTGGTATCCTTGGAAATTATTTCACTCTTTAAACAGATCTGTCCCACTTTTTAAAGTCTGTCAGCAACATTTATTGAGCACTTGCTTAAAATTTCTGTTCACCTATTCTAATTTAATTTCCATGGATTGCCCATCTTTCATGAGAATACAAAGGGCAGATTGATGGTGTTTGCATATTCCTTTTATGTGAAAACATAATGGGAGAAAGTAATACCCAGTTTTTTAATTCACAAAAGATAAAGTTTCACATTTTTGTCATAATAGCAGGCAGTTCTTGAGGAAACTATTAAATGCATGCGTTAATTACTCATTGTAGGAGAAGGAGCACAATAAAGAACCAGATTCAAGTGTGAGCAAAGAAGTGGATGACAAGGATGCACCAAGGACTGAAGAAAACAAAGTACAGCACAATGGGAATTGTCAGCTGAATGAAGAAAACCTCTCTACCAAAACAGAAGCAGTATAGGACCGACAAGTGTACCTCTGCACTCAATGCTGGAATCAAATCCAAAGCTTTTAATTCTCTCAACAAGATGTAAACAGGAAAGAAATCTAGTTGAGCATAAAGATAGGATCTAACAGCTTTTCCAGTTGTTAGATGACTTTGTGACCATCTTGTTATTGAGTAAGAAAATAAAGCATGGACATCATGAAAATAACAGATGTTACCCAAACTCATCTTCTAAAATCTGTGCATTTCCATGGTGGCCGACACACTTGTCGTGTGGTTTGTTAGTGTTTGCCAAGAACCATTGCAAATAAATTGAACATTAAAGATCCAAGTTTCTACTATCCCTAAAGACTGGAGATAAGCATTGGAGGCTCTTTTTAAAAAAATGCTAGTTACTGAATTTTGTATTGTTTTACTTTTTTTTAATTTCAGTATACACAGTTTGATGATGTGCTTGAAATTGGTGCAAATATATACACACCCTTGTAAGTGCAAAGTATGTAAGAAGTTTTAACATTTACTTCACAGGACTTACAGTGATTGTGTTAAATTCTCACTATTGTGTTTCTTTTGCTCACTGTTCAGGACAATTTTTCGTTAAAATAGTTTTGCAGATTAAAATTGCTTAAATAAGTGGATTAAAAAACTGACAATGCATGCTACTGTTCTCTTTCAAAAGGAAGAGCAACTATGTTGAATACTAATAATGATGAATTAGTATTCAGTGTTTAGAATCATTGGGTCTACCCGCAAAGTGAGCATTTCTTTCTAAATTTTCTTGACATTTCCAAGCTTATTATGAATAATATTGCAGTGTGTCTTGTCAGCTGTAGGTGGCAAAGTTGCCCTTATAAAAAGGAAACTGGCTTTTGAAAATGGGCTATGGGAGCACAAGCTGAAGCTTTAGTGCCTTCTACAATGTGGTATACTGTTTTCTAGAATTTTATATGTGCTAGTCATTCTCAATTCATATGGAATCCAGATGGATATTTCCTACCCATAAAGAAGTGTGTAAGTGGTATGTCAGAAGAGCTGCTTATTTCACCTAATATGAGAAGGAAGTCCTGTTTTCAAGAATGACTTTAAAGTCATGCAGCTTTGGGACCATCAGTTTTATACTGTAATAATTGAAAATGAAACTTTTTTATTTTCCGTAAATCGAAGAAAACCCTTTAGTTGTCTACATTGGATGGCCTTATTACCTCTCAATCATCTTTTCATAAATGATGTGCAGAAATTGTACTTAAAAGAAGGACTTAGGAGTATTTGGGAGGTTATTTGTTTTATGTTTAAGGATATGTGTACTTGAGTTTTAAGGTAAAGGTCATCCATCATTTTTAGGCTCACTTTTTTACAGAAAGTATGCACATAGTAAAGTGACAACACTGCTTATGTTTTTCCCCAGTGCTTATAACTTGTGGTTTCTGAGCTCCTCATTGTTGTATTTCCAAAAAAGTAATACCTTTTAATTAGTTATTAAAAAATTAAGTATAATTATTTTAATGCAATCTAATACAATCAGATTACTCAGTTGCCTTACCTCATGGGAAAAGTTACTTTTTTAGATCTAAAAAGCTGAGTAGCATGTTAGTTACTTGGTTTCAATTTGCGTTTTCTTTTAATGTTAATAAGATTGAAACTAGCATTTGGTGGGGAATGGAGAGTTGCCCTTATTGCAAGTAATGAAGCCTGATTCGATTATGAAGCTGCTTAATCACTCTTCATGTGTTCAGAATTACTGTTTTTTTTTTGTTTGTTTTTCCTTTTTGTCACTGTGTACATTAAAATCTTGGAAGATGCTTTACTATGTAAAGTATAGATGGTCATTTTAATCATTCAACCACATACGGTTGGCTGGTAAACAGCTTATTCTGATAAAAGAATGCTTGAGTGCATATGGAAAGATTGTGAAAGAGTGTGTCTTGCATCAACAGCTGTCTTATTTATGATATATAAGTAGAAATAGAGCAAATGTTGGAATCTGTTATTTTTAGTACCATTTCTCTAATAAAGCTAAGTATTTTAGAGGAAAATATCTGTTTATGCATTTCAAAAAAGCATTTTAGTTTTATCCTGCTCTTGTTTTACTTGGCATAGAGATGGTTGTGACATGGAGAGTGCATGTTTGTGTGGTATCTATAAAACAAGTCATTTAAAGTATGTGTGTTTTCTTGTACTCTGGACTCTTACATGTTTTTTATGTTGGTAATTAACATTTAATTTGGTTTCTGCTGCTATTTTCCTTGCTGATATTTATTCAGCTTTAAAGTAATCTTACTATAATCTTGAAACACTGATTTGTAAAAGCTAAGAGTGAGTAGAAATACAAGAGATCTGGAGAAAGGGAAATCAGATTGTTATTGGGGTTTGACATTTTCTTACATGGGCTTATGGAAGCAAGGCAATCTAGGGTCTAGAGTGTGTGTGTGTGTGTGTGTGTGTCCATGTGTGTGCATGTGCACATGTGTGTGAGACATACTTTCTCTGTTCACTTACAAGAGCTCATATGTTTTCATTTGTTTATTCTTTCAGGGTATTTTTTTTCTTTAAGACTTCTTTTTTTTTTTTTAAATCCTAGGTAGTTGTTGTTAGGTAAACTTGAGGTAAGGCCAAGAAGACAGCTATTTCATACTTGATACTTTCTGTAATTATCTTTTTTAGCTTGATTACACAGAGTACAGTCTGTTCCTTAAGTTGTAGTTGCTATTTATCACTGTAGACAAATTCTGTTGGTACTTTTTCTTGCTTTTCAGCAACGCATACTGAACTAGTAACATAAGATGGTGCATTACTTCATAAGCTAGTGCATCAGTTTTGTGTCAAAACTTTTAAATCCTGAAGTTCTGCAGTTATCATCCTATTTTCTATCTAATCTAATTAGCTTATAATTGCAGACACTAGTCAGCTTGTGATCTTCCCTGTGTTTCAAGTTCTTTTCTTCCAGAGGTTCAATACCTGCTGTTTTGATCTTTGGCAGTGCCAGAAGCTTAAATTTTGACATGCTCAATTAAAAATAAACACTGGCATTTATAATGAAAAGGTTTTTTTGGGGGGAGGGGTCAAGAGAATTTATTTTGTGATAGTAATAATTTTCAAGACCTTCAGTAATTCCTATGTGTATGTTGCTATCTTTATTTTAAAACTTAGAACCCTGATCCAACTCCCCTCTCAAGTGAAGATATACTATGTAAATTCAAGAATTATAATGTAGAGTAATAGGCCTCTAAGTTTTTTTTTCAATCTATTAGAAATAAAGAGCATGATTTAATTATTGTTGAATTAGCAATTAAAACGAATCCCTTTGGAGGGATGCCACTGAATAACTTAAAATTTCAGTGAATCATTTCTTATGTTTTCATTGGAAGACAGTATCTGATTTTAACTGGGTGCATTACAATGTAGAGCCATTCCCACAAAGTAAATGTGCAGTGCAGTGCACACATGTTTCTTGTGTTTAAATATTTTTTATTTTCACTACATATATATTATTTTCTCATGTTTATTTACTGATGTAATTTTCACTTAAAATTAGATTGTTTATTTTCAAATTTTAAAAGCTAGTGCTCTTAAAAGAGCTAAATTATATTTCTGGAAGCAGGAGTTTAGTATAGATGTAATAAAATTTTAAAATAAAATTGACTTCCCGACTTAATCTTGGGTTTGTGGGTGAGTTTGTTTTTAGTACACTTTTATTGGTGGTTTTGCCTGAAGAGTAGTAACAATATTATTATTACTTTTCTTTTGAGACAGGGTCTCACTCTTGTCACCTAGGCTGGAGTGCAGTGACATGATCACAACTCACTGCAATCTTGACCTTTTCTGGCATGGATGGTCCTCTCACTTCAGCCTCTGCCATAGCTGGGACCACAGATGTGTGCCACCATGCCCAGCTAATTTAAAAAATATTTTGTAGAGACAGGTCTTGCCATGTTGCCTAGACTGGTCTCAAACCCCTAGGCTCAAACAATCCACCTGCCTCAGCCTTGCAAAGTGCTGAGATTACAGGTGTGAGCCACTGCACCTGGCAATGCATTATTTTAAAAATAAAAGCTAAAGCTATTTATGACTTTGGTTATATTCAGTCAGTTGGATTTGGTAACTAATAACTAGCTCTCTTCCATTCTAAGGTACTTTTATAGTTCTAGCAATTAGTTTGTTACCATTAGTTTATATCAGATATAGCATTTCTTAATAACAATGTTTATAAAAGGTTTTAAGTCTGTTACCTGATTTTTAAATTTATATCTAATTAACATTTTAATTTTGAAAATTGCCAACTTTTGGGAGATTTCACATATTTTACCTCTAAATTTTATTTTTCCAGGATTGGTATGGAGTAGGAGTTCCATTCTTGGTTTATTTTTATTTGCTAGACAGATAATTTCTTAACCATATATGTAAGTTAAATTCATAAAAATACTGAAAGAAGAGGTTAATTTCCACCATTTTGAGGGTACTGGTAGGTAACACACTGTTGGGGAATAAACTAAAGAATTCCTGATTTCTACGGTAGATTCAAGTATGAAATTTGAGTATACTGTGTAGCTGTGTAGATCAACTTAATGCTTAAATTACCTCCTTAATATTGATTAGATTAATAGAACAGTGTTAGATTATCAAGGGAAGAGTTTGAAATGTAAACATAAACATGCTGCATAGGTGGTGTTTATTTGTGAGTAGGACTAGTTTTAAATGGTACTGGTAAAGATTTATCAAACAATGCTGCTATTATGTTGCTATATTTTTAATAAAATAAAAACCTTAAAATCTTGCCACTGTTGAGTAGTAATTTCAACTATTCTGGAACAGTTATCTCTGTATTTACACCTTAATTCTATAACTAAAAGGTGTTAGTAGGCTTTTCCAGGGTTCAAGATGACTACCAAAAAATGGAAGGTTTTGTATACTGGGTAATCTTTGTGTTTTGTGGCAGCAACTCTAGTCAAGGCTTTTCATATTAAACATTTTGCAGTATCCGAGTAAGTGATAGCTGCTCTCTGAATCTCGCTTGCCACCAGCCCCCACAAACTCAGCTTCTTACTAGGATATTTTGTACAATGAAAACTGTCACTTTGTCTTTCAACAGCAGGTAGAGTGCCCTCTCCCATTTGTAAGAGGGGTAATTCTCCATTTGGTGAACAAACTGTGTGCTCAGGGTGGTCATTTAGGTAAGACAGCCTATTAGCGTATTAGTGTTAGGTAAATTTAGAATCCTGCATGACCTGATGGCTTAGCTGGCCTAGAGATGTTGAGGCTATGTATACTGATTTATCTTTATAGGCCAGCTGTCGTAGCTGCCTTCTGTGGCTAAAGGCAAGGAGCCATTTTGATTTTTTCTTTTGTATTTTCTTTTCTTTCGAGTCAGAATCTTACTCTGTTACCCAGGCTGGAATGCAGTGGCACTATCTCTGCTCATTGCAACCTCTGCCTTCCAGGCTCAAGTGATTCTTGTTCCTCAGCCTCCCGATAGCTGCAACTACAGGCACCCGCCACGATGCCCAGCTAATTTTTGTATTTTTGGTAGAGATGGGTTTTCACCATGTTGGCCAGGCTAGTCTCGAAATTCTGGCCTCAAATGAGCTGCCCGCCTTGACCTCCCAAAGTGGTGGGATTACAGGTGAGCCATCGTGCCCAGGTGTCATTTTGGTTTTCTGATATGTTAAACTGCATGTGTAGGGTGGGAGACCAGAGGCCTTTAAAGTGCACCCCGTGCTGGTAGTGGGTTTGGGTTTGTGTGTGTGGCCTCCTCCACATGACTTTAGCGCAGTGCCAGGTTGGAGTAGGAGCTGCTTTGAACAGCAGACTTGTACTGTTTTAATTAAGTAATAATTAAGGAGTATCATTATAGTAATTTATTTTTTATAATCATTTTTTTTTTTACTGGGAAGAACATCCTAAGATTCGCAGAAAAGTATCTCTTTTAGAAAGTATGCTATTGTAATAGCCGCAATTGATGATGAGAGGTAGTAAATGGAATCAGTTATATTGGCGTGACCTTCAGTACCATGCTTCCCTCTCTCCTGAGCTTCAGTCTTACTTTTTCAACTATCTGACACTAAGAACTCACTGAATATTAGCTATTACAATACTTATGCTGGGTATATTATTGGCACCCTAAACTCATTCCAAGTAAAACATTGAATTTCCAATCCCAAATACTGTCTTTCACCAGCACTATTTTTCTGATTCCACATTGCCACCATTATAGGCATACTTAATCTTTTTTTTTTGTTTTGCTTTTTTGTTTTTGTTTTTTTTTTGAGATGGAGTCTTGCTCTGTCATCCAGCAGGCTGGAGTGCAGTGGTTTTATCTTTGCTTATTGCAACCTCTGCCTTGTGGGTTCAAGCGATTATCCTGCCTCAGCCTCCCGAGTAGCTGGGATTACAGGCGCGCACCACAAAGCCTGGCTAATTTTTTGTATTTTTAGTAGAGACGAGGTTTCGCATGTTGACCAGGCTGGTCTCGAATTCTTGACCTCTGGTGATCTACCTGCCTTGGCCTCATACTGGGATTACAGGTGTGTGCCACTGTGCCCGGCTGCATTCTTCATCTTCTTGCACTTTGCAGAGACTGTATTTTTACAAATTGAAAGTTTGTGACAACCCTGCATCTGGCAAGTCTATGGGCAACATTTTTCCAATAGTGTGTGCTGACTTGGTGTCTCTGTCATGTTTTGGTGATTCTTGCAGTGTTTCCAACTTTTTCTTACGGTGATCTGTGATCATTGATCTTTGATCTTACTGTTGTAATTGATTTGAGACTCCACAAAATGTCCCCATATAAGATAGCAAAATAATTGAGAAACGTTTGTATTCTGACTGCTTCACTGACGGTTCT
The DNA here is from genome assembly GCA_963573385.1 of Cacajao melanocephalus. Classification (NCBI taxonomy): domain Eukaryota; kingdom Metazoa; phylum Chordata; class Mammalia; order Primates; family Pitheciidae; genus Cacajao; species Cacajao melanocephalus. The sequence continues at coordinate 15,597 of CAUYLG010069544.1, read as the reverse complement.
CCTGTCTCTCCCTCCTCAGGCTTCCTATTCCCCGAGACACAGCAATATCGAAATTAAGCCAATTAATAACCCCCTAATGGCCTCTAAGTGTTCAAGGGAAAGGACAAAATTTCATGTCTCTCACTTGGAATCAAAAGCTAGAAATGATGAAGCTTACTGAGGAAAAAATGTTGAAAGCCCCGACAGGCTGAAAGTGAGGACTCTTGCACAATGCAGTTAGCCAGGCATGAAAGCCAACTTATGAATTCAAGGAAATAGAGGGAAGTTAAAAGTACTGCTTTGGTGAACACATGAATGATAAGAAAGCAAAACAGTCTTATTGCTGTTTTTGGTGGTCTGGATAGAAGATCAAACCAGCCACAATATTCGTTTAAGCCAAAGCCTAATTAGAGCAAAGCCTCAACTCTTCAATTCTGTGAAGGCTGAGAGGTGAGGAAGCTGCAGAAGAAAAGTAGGAAGCTAGCAGAAGATAGTTCATGAGGTTAAAGGAAAGAAGTTATCTCTAACGAAAGTGCAAGGTGAAGCAGCAAGTGCTGATGTAAGAAGCTGCAGCAAGTTATCTAGAAGTAGGTTTTCCTTTTTTTTTTCTTTTTGAGACGGAGTCTCGCTCTGTTGCCCAGGCTTGAGTGCAGTGGCGTGATCACAGCTTACTGCAACCTCTGCCTCCGTGGTTCAAGCGATTCTCCTGCTTCAGCCTCCTGAGTAGCCAGGATTACAGGTGTGTGCCACCATGCCTGGCTAGCTAATTTTCGTACTTTTAGTAGAGACAGGTTTCACCATGTTGGTTAGGCAGGTCTTGAACTCCTGACCTGGTGGTTTGCCTGCTTTGGCGTCCCAAAGTGTTGGGATTACAGACGTGAGCCACCACGTCCAGCTAGAAGTAGATTTTCTAGAAGCCAAGGTTGTTGATGAAGGTGGCTACATGAAACAACAGATTTTCGACGTAGACAAAACAGCCTTATATTGAAAGAAGATGCCACCTGGGACATTCATAGCTAGAGAGAAGCTAATGCCTGGTTTCAGAACTTCAAAGGACAAGCTGACTCTTGTTAGCTGAAGCCAATGCTAATTTAGAGTCCTTAAGAATTGTAATGAATTGTAATGAATCCATTCTGCCTGTGCTTTATAAATGGAACAAACACCAAGGCCTCGATAACATATCTGTTTACAGCATGGTTTACTATTTTAAACCCGGTTTTGAAACCTATTGCTAAAAAACATAAATTTCTTTCAGAATACTGCTGTTCCTTGAAAAATCACCTAGTCACCCAAGAGTGTTGTGCTTTCGTGCCTGTACACACAATATTCATTCCGTAGCCCATGGATCAAGGAGTAATTTTGACTTTCTAGTCTTATTATCTAAGAAATACATTTCATAAGGCTATAGCTGTCATGGTTTGTGATTCCTCTGATGGATCTGGGCAAAGTACATTGGAAACCTTCTAGGAAAGAGTCACCATTCCAGATGCCATTAACATTTGTGATTCATGAGAGGAGAACAAAATATCAACATGAGGCCAGGTAGGGTGGCTCACGCCTGTAATCCCAGAACATTGGGAGGTTGAGGTGGGTGTTATCAGTTGAGGCCAGCAATTTGAGAGCAGCCTGGCCAATATGGCGAAACTCCATCTCTACTAAAAATACAAAAATTAGCCAGACATGGTGGGTTCATGCCTGTAATCCCAGCTACTCAGGAGGCTGAGGCACGAGAATTGCTTGAGCCTGGGAGGCGGAGGTTACAATGAGCTGCGATCACACCATTGCACTCCAGCCTGCACAACAGAGGGAAACTGTCTCAAAAAAAAAATACATACATAAAAAATAAACATGACCAGGAGCTTGGAAGAAGTTGCTTCCAACCCTCATGGATGGCTTTGGGGGCTTAAGACTTCAATGAAGGACTTCACCGTAGATAGAGAAATAGCATAAGAACTAGAATTAGAAGTGGAGCCTGAAGATGTGACTGAATTGCTGCAATCTCACGATAAAACTGGAAGAGATGAGAAGTTTATTCTTATGGATAACAAAGAACGTGGCTCCTTGAGATGTAATCTACTCCTGGTGAAGATGCCAGAATGTTGTTGAAATGACCACAAAGGATTTAGAATATTACTTAAACTTAATTGATAAAGCAGTGGTAGGGTTTAAAAGGATTGACTCCAATTTAAAAAGTACTACATGGGTAAAATGCTGTTAGACAGCATCACATCCTGCAGAGAAATCTGTGAAAGGAAGAGTCAATCACTGTGGCAAACTTTATTATTTTAAGAAATTGCTACAGCTACCTCAGCCTTCACCAATCACTACCCTGATTTATTAGCAGCTATCAACATCAGGGCAAGACCCTCTACCAGCAAAAAGATAATGACTCGCTGAAGGCTTAGACAATCGCTAGCATTTTTTAGCAGTATTTTAAATTAAGGCATGTACACAGTTGTTAAGATATAGTGGTATTGCACACTCACTAGGCCATAGGTATAAAGCATAACTTTTATGTGCACTGAGAAACCAAAGAATTTATGACTTGCTTTATTATGATATTGACTTTATTATGGTGGCCTGGAACTGAACCCCTAATATCTCTGAGATATGCCTGCAACTTCTGTCTTATCCCCACCCTCAGTCACATCTGCTAAGTACTCCAAACCAAATTCTGCATTTCCTCTGCAATATCTTTTTTTTTTTTTTTTTTGAGATGGAGTCTCGCTCTGTCACCCAGGCTGAGGTGCAATAGCGTGATCTTGGCTCACTGCAACCTCTGCCTCCCGGGTTCAAGTGATTCTCCTGCCTCAGCCTCCTGAGTTGCTGGGATTACAGGTGCATGCCACCACACCTGGCTAATTTTTATATTTTTAGTAGAGACGGGGTTTCACCATGTTGGTGATCACTGACCTCAAGTGATCCACCTGCCTTGGCCTTCCAAAGTGCTGGGATTACAGGTGTGATCCACTGTGCCTGGACCTCCTCTGCAATATCTTAAGTATGACCTTGTATGATTTTAGTTACATAAAATAGAATCACTCTAGCAGAAAAGTAACTATAGTATTAGAATTGTCATTTTCCTTTTAGTCTGTTTCTATAGCCTACTAATTGGTCTTTCAACCCCAGACCTTTTTCAAATGCATTTCAACATATGTGGCTAATTGATTAAATGTATTTAAATTGGTCTGAGTTTTCTTGCAATGTCTTTCTGGTTTTGGTATAAGGGTCATGCTAGCCTAATAAAATGAGTTGGAAAGTAATTACCTCCTCTTCACTTTTCTGAAGGAATTTGTGTCAAATTGTTAGGTGGAATTTCTCGGTAAAGCCAACCTGAGCCTGGAATAGCCTTTTACACTACAAATTCAATGTTAAAAGTGGATTTAGAGTTATTCATGCTACTTATTCTTGGGTTTATTTGTTTTGTTTTGTTTGTTTTAGAGTTGGGGTCTCACTGTGTGGCCCAGGCTTGTCTCAAACTCCTGAGCTCAAGAGATCCTCCTCTTTCAGCCTCCTCAGTAGCTAGGACTATGTACACACATCCCCATGCGTGGCCTTTGTTTATTCTTAAATGAGCATTGATGTTGTGTTTCTTTAATGAAATTTGTATATTTTATCTAAGTTGTCAACTTTATTGCCATGAAGTTATTCATGATCCTTCCTTATTACCTTTTAATATATATAAGATCTATACTGATGCCTTTTCTCACTCATAATATTGTTAACTTGTGTCTTCCTCTCTTTTTATTCTGATAAATCTAGCTAGAGTTTTATCAATGTCTTTTCTCAAATAATCAGATTTCATTGTCATCAATTTTTCTTTTTTAGTTAACTGATTTCTGGTCTTTATTATTTATTTTCTTTTGTTTCTTTTGTATTTAGTTTGCCCTCTTTTTCTAGTTTAAAGTGTGAACTGGAGTCACTGACTTCAGACCTTTCTTTTCTAATATAGGCATTTAGTGATATATATTTCCTTCAAAGCACTGCTTTAGCTGTATTCTAACAAATTTTGCTATGTTGTATTTTCATTTTCATTGAGTTCAAAATGCTTCATAATTTTCCCTTAGTTTTTGTCTTTCATCCATGTGTTATTGAAATGTGTGTTCATTAGTGTCCAAATATTTGGGAATTTTCAAAGATCTTTCTATAACAGATTTCTTACTTCATGATGGTTAGGACACATAGTTTGTATGATTTAATTCCTTTGAAATTGTCTGAGAGGCCAGGCATGGTGGCTTACTAATCCCAGCACTTTGGGAGGCTGAGGCGGGTGGATCTCCTGAGGTCAGGAATTCGAGACCAGACTGACCAACATGGAGAAAACCTGTCTCTACTAAAAATACAAAATTAGCCAGGCATGGTGGCACATTCCTGTAATCCCAGCTACTCGGGAGGCTGAAGCAGGAGAATTGCCTGGGAGGCGGAGGTTGCAGTGAGCCGAGATAGCACCATTGCACTCCAGCCTGGGCAACAAGAGTGAAACTCCATCTCAAAAAAAAAGAAATTGAGACATATTTTATGGTCCACAGATAATCCGCTTTGGTGTTTTGCATGCACTTGAAAAGAATATGTGTTGCTTTCATTGAGTGAAATAATCTATAATGCCAATTAGGTCATGTTGGTTGATAGTGGTGTTCAAGTCTTCTATATACTCAATTTTCAGTCTGCTTTTTCTATCAATGTGAAGTCTTGAAATTTCCCTCTAATGGTGGATTGTTTATTTCTTTTAGTTCTGTTTCTTTTTAATTTTTAATATTTGTGGGTTCATAATAGGTATATATATATTTATGGGGTATATGAGATATTTTGATACAGGCATACAATGTGTGATAATCACATCAGAGTAAATGAGTAAATGGGGTATCCATCACCTCAAGCATTTATTCTTTGTGTTATAAACAATCCAGATACACTCTTTTACTTGTTTTAAAATGTACAATTAAATTATTTATAGTGACTGTTGTGCTATCAAATACTAGATCTTATTAATTCTTTCTGTTTTTTTTTTTTTTTTTATTCATTAACCATCCCCACACTTCCCCTCTACCCACCTGATTTCCCTTCCCAGTCTCTGGTAACCAATCTTTCTACTTTCTATCTCTATGAGTTTAATTACATTTATTTTTAGCTCCCACAAACAAGTAAGAACATGTGAAGCTTGTCTTTCTTTCTTTTTACTGAGATGGAGTCTCACTGTGTTGCCCAGGTTGGAGGGCAGTGGTGCACTCTTGGCTCACTGCAACCTCTGCCTCCCGGGTTGAAGCAATTCTCCTGCCTCAGTGTCCCGAGTATCTGGGATTACAGGCACTGCCACCATGCCCAGCTAATTTTTGTATTTTTAGTAGAGATGGGATTTCACCATGTTGGCCAGGCTGGTCTTGAACTCCTGGCCTTAGGTGATCTACCTGCCTCAGCCTCCCAAAGTGCTAGGTTTACAGGCATGAGCCACCATGCCTGACCTGAAGTTTGTCTTTGTATTCCTGACTTATTTCACTTAACATAATGACCTCCAGTTCCTTCTATGTTGTTACAAATGACAGGATCTCATTTTTTTTTATGGCTGAATAGTACTCTATTATGTATATGAACCACATTTTCTTTATCCATTCATCTCTTGATGGACACTTAGATTGTTTCCAAATCTTGGCTATTGTGAATAATGCTGCAATAAACATGGGAATGCAGATATCTCTTTGATATACTGATTTCTTTTCTTTTGGGTTCATACTTAGCAGTGGGATTGCTAGATCACATGGTAGCTCTATTTGTAGTTTTTTTTTTTTTTTTTTTTAAGATGGAGTCACGCTCTGTCACCCAGGCTGGAGTGCAGTGGCATGATCTTGGCTTGCTGAAAACTCCTCCCTGCAGGTTCAATTGAGTCTCCTGCCTCAGCCTGCCGAGTGGCTGGGGCTACAGGCAAGTGCTACCATGCCCGACTAATTTTTGTATCTATGGTAGAGACAGGGTTTTGCCCTGTTGGCCAGGCTGGTCTCAAGCTCCTGACTTCAGGTGATCCACCACCTCGGCTTCCCAAAGTACTGGGATTACAGGTGTGAGCCACTATTTTTAGCTTTTTGAGGACCCTCCACATACTGTTCTCCGTAGTGTGGAGAAGAGTATATGAGGGATCCCCCTCCCACCAACAGGGTATGAGGATTCCCTTTTCTCCACATCCTCGCCAGCATTTGTAACTGCCTGTCTTTTGGATAAAAGCACATTTTAACTGGGGTGAGATAATATCTCATTGCAGCTTTGATTTGCATTTTTCTGATGATCACTGATGAATTCTTTCTTCCCTTCTTTCCTTTTTTTCTTTCTTTCCTTCTTTTTCTTTCCTTCCTTCTCTTTCTTTCTCTTCCTTTGTCTTTCTTTTTCTTTCTCTTTGTCTTTTCTTTCTTTCTTTCCTTCCTTCCTTCCCTTCTTCCTTTCTTTCTTCCTTTCCTTGTCTTTTCTTTATCACCGTTCTGTAGGTCACAGTTAAACAAAGCTCGCCTGAGTTCTCTGCTTGAAGTCCCACAAGGCTGAAGTCAAGGTGTCAGACAAGGTAGGCTCTTACCTGGGGGCTCTGGGGATGAATCCAGTTTCATGCCCATTCAGGTTTGGGACAGATTTCAATTCCCATGTCCTTCCTAGTTGTCAGCTGGGAGCTGTTTTCAGTTTCTAAAGGTTACTCACATTCTTCTCACATGCTGCTCTTCCATTTTTGAGCCAACAGCTTACATCAGACTCTTCTTGTGCTTAGAATCTCTCTGACTTCCTTTTCTGCCACCAGCTAGAGCAAATTCTCTTTTAATGGGGTCATGTGATTAAATTGGTCTCAGCTGGATAATCTCTTCTTTGATTAACCCAGAGTCAACTGATTTAGCAACATTAATTAAATCTAAAAAATTCCCTTTTTGCCATGTAACATAACATAATCATGAGAATGGCAACTCACATATTCATAATTCAAAGAGAGGAGACTATACAAAGGCAAGGGTCATTGTGGGGTCATTCTTAGAATTCTGCCTACCACAAGTGAGGAAGTGGGAGGACTCAGGTGACTTTGAGATTTATGTTAAGGTATGGGGTGGATGGTAGGGACACTCATTGAGGTAGGGAAATCCAGGGCAAGAAGTAGGGTCATTCATTCATTCATTCATTCTTTAACAAGATCTTGCTCTATCACCGAGGCAGAAGTGCAGTGGCATGATCCTAGCTCACTGCAGTTTTGAATTCCGGGGCTCAAGTAATCCTTTGCTTCAGCTTCCCAAGTAGCTGAGATTACAAGCGTGTCCCACCACACCTGGCTATGGCGTGTAGATGTATTGACCTTGGGGTACCTTGCTACATCTAAGTGGAGATTCCAGAGGTAGTGGTAGATATAGACCTGGACCTCAGGAGAGAGGTCTGGGCTAGAGATACAGATTTTGGAGTAATCTTCAAACAATGATCATTAAAATTAGGTAAGTAAATGAGCTCACCTACTTGGTGATGAGCTCACCAAGGGTGCATGTGGGAAACTGTCCAAGGAAAAGACCCTGCAGACATTTGCATTAAATGGATGGGTGGGAATAGGAGCCTGGAAATTGTTAGAACCATATAAGAACTAGATGAAGATGCATCCAGAGAACACTAAAAGCAAGTGTGGGCAGCTGTGTCAAATGTAGCAGACAGGGTCTGTTTCAAATAAAGATTTAGCATAGTAAATCAACCAAATCCAGATGATTTGAATAGTCCTTATTGGTGGGGAACAGAAAGCAAAATGTTGAGCACCTTTTCATAAACCCGTTTGTCATTTGTATATCTTCTTTTGAGAAATGTCTATTCAGATCTTCTGCCCATTTTTAAATTGGATTATTAGATTTCTTTTTCCTATAGAGTTGTTTGAGCTCCTTGTATACTCTGGTTATTAATCCCTTGTCAGATGGATAGTTTGCAAATATCTTCTACCATTCTGTGGGTAGTCTCTTCACTTTGTCGATTGTTTCCTTTGCCAGGCAGACGCTTTTTAACTTAACAACATTACTCCATCTTTGTTTTGGTTGCCTTTGCTTGTGGGGTATTACTCAAGAAATATTTGCCCAGTACAATGTCCTGGAGAGGTTCTTTAATGTTTTCTTTTAGTAGTTTCATAGTTTGAGATTTTTAGATTCAAGTTTTAATTTGTTTTGATTTTTGTTTATGGTGAAAGGTAGGGGTCTAGTTTTATTCTTTTGCATATGGATATCCAATTTTCCTATCACATTTATCGAAGTGCCTATCCTTTCCCCAATGTATGTTTTAGGTCCCACAAGGCTGAAGTCAAGATGTCAGACAATGTAGGCTCTTATCTGGAGGCTCTGGGGATTAATCCATTTCCATGCTACACTGAAAAATGAATTCACTGTAGGTGTATAGATTTGTTTTTGGGTTCTCTATTCTATTCCATCAGTCTATGTGTCTGTTTTTATGCCAGTACCATGCTATTTTGGTTACTATAGGTCTGTAGTATAATTTGAAGTCAGGTAATTCCACCAGTTCTGTTCTTTTTGCAGCTTCTGCCGCCCTATGGCGTCCGCCTCAGCCTAACCTGTGGCCCTGAGTGCTGAGCAGGTGAAGGTGGTCCTGGCAGAGATGATCCAGGCGTTCTCTGCTCAGGATAATGCAGTGCACATAGACGAGCCTTGGGATAACACATGCAACAACATGGGTAAGATGCTGCAATTTGTGCTGCCCGTGGCCACGCAGATTCTGTGTCTTTTGATTGTTTTTTTCCAGATTCTGTATAAACTTTAGTATTTCTGTTTCTGTGAAGATTGTCATTGGTATTTTGATAGAGATCGCATTAAATCTGTAGATTGCTTTGGGCAGCATGAACGTTTTGACATTGTTGATTCTTCCAATCCGTGAACATGGGATATCTTTTCATCTTTTTGTATATCTTCAATTTCTTTGATCAATGTTTTTCACTGTAGAGATCTTTCATTTCTTTGGTTAACTCCTATGTATTTTATTTCATTTATAAATATTATAAATGTGATTACTTTCTTATTTTTTTTTCAGATTTTTCACTATTGGCATATAGAAATGCTACTGATTTTTGAATGTTGATTTTGTATTCTGCAACTTTGCTGAATTTGTCTGAGTTTTAATAGTTTTTCAGTAGAGTCTAAGTTTTTCCAAACATAAGGTCATATTATTTACAAAGAAGGATAATTGGACTTCTTTTTGAATTTAGATGCCCTTTATTTCTTTCCTTTGTATAATTGCTCTAGCTAGGACTTCCATTATTATGTTGAATGCCAATGGTGAAAGTGGGCATCCTTGTCATGTTCCAGATTGTAAAGAAAAGGCTTTCAGTTTTCCCCCATTCAGTATGATAGTAGTTGTGGGTCTGTTGTACATGGCTTTTACTATGTTGAGGAATGTTCTTTCTATATCTAGCATTTTGAGTTTTTTTTTTTAAATCTTTAAAAGAATGTTGAATTTTATCAAATGTGTCTTCAGCATCAATTGAAATGATTGTAGGGTTTTTGTCTTCATTCTGCTGATATAATGTATTGCATTGATTTGGATACATCAAACCATTCTTGCATCCCTAGGATAAATCCCACTTGGTCATGATGAATGATCTTTTTAATGAGTTGCTGAATTTTATTTGCTAGTATTTTTGTATCAGTGTTTGTCAGGACATTGGCGTGTGGTTTCTTTTTTCATCTGTCTTTGTCTGGTTTTGGTAGCAAGGTAATACTGGTCTCATAAAATTAATTTGGAAGTATTCCCTCCTTCTTTATTTTTTGGAATAGTTTGAATAGAATTGGTGTTAGTTCTTTAAATGTTTGGTAAAATTCAGCAGTGAAACAATTGGGTCCCAGGCTATTCATTGCTGGGAGAATTTTTATTATATCTTAAATCACATTATTTGTTATTGGTCTGTTTCAGGTTTAAATTTCTTCATGGTTCAATCTTGGTAGACTGTATGTGTCTAGGAATGTACCATTTTTTCTAGGTTTTCCAATTTATTGGCATATTGTTGCTTATAGTAGCCTCTAATGATCCTTTGAACTTCTGTGGTATCAGTTATAATGTCTCCTTTTTTTCATATCTAATTTTATTTATTTGTATATTCTCTCTTTTTTTCTTAGTCTGGCTAAAGATTTGTTCATTTCATTTATCTTTTCAAAAAACCGACTTTTTGTTTCACTGATACTTTGTATTATTTTGTTGCAATTTAATTTGTATCTGCTGTGATTTTTATTGTTTCTTTTCTTCTACAACTATGGGTTTGGTTTGCCTTAGATTTTCTAGTACTTTAAGACTGTTAGATGATTTATTTGAAGTTTTTCTACTTTCTTGATGTAAGCACTTATAGGTATAAACTTCCTTCTTAGTACTGCTTTTGCTGTATCCCATAGGTTTTGGTATGTTGTGTTTCATTTATTTCAATAAATTTTTCAATTTCCTTCTTAATAACTTCATTGACTCACTGGTCATTGAGGAGCATATTTGTTTGTTTGTTTGTTTGTTTTTTATTTATTTATTTGAGATGGACTCTTGCTCTGTTGCCCAGGCTGGAGTGCAGTGGCATGAGCTTGGCTCACCACAACCTCTGCCTCCTGGGTTCAAGTGAGTCTCCTGCCTCAGCCTCCCGAGTAGCTGTGACTACAAGCACATGCCACCATGTCTGGCTAATTTTTGTATTTTTAGTAGAGACAGGCTTCACTGTCTTAGTCAGGATGGTCTTGATCTCCTGACCTCATGATCCGCCTACCTTGGCCTCCCAAAGTGCTGGGATTACAGGCCTGAGCCACCACGCCCAGCCAGGAGCACATTGTTTAATTTCCACGGATTTGCATAGTTTCCAAAATTCCTCTGTTATTTATTTCTAGTTTTACTCCACTGTGGTCAGAGAAGGTACTTGATATTATTCAATGTTTTGAATGTTTTAAGATTGGTTTTGTGGCCTAACATATGTTCTATCCTTGAGAATGATTCTTATGCTAAGGAGAAGAATGTGTATTCTGCAGCTATTGGATGAAATGTTGAGTAAATATCTATTAGGTTCATTTGTTCTATAGAGCAGATTAAGTCCAATGTTTCTTTGTTGATTTTCTGACCGGATGATCTGTCCAATGCTGAAAGTGAGGTATTGAAGTCTCCAGCTATTATCATTTTGGGTCTCTCTCTCTCTTTAGCTCTAATAATATTTACTAAACTGGGTGCTCTCAAGTTGGGTGCATATATATTTACAATTGTTGTATGCTCTTGCTGAATTGACTTCTTTATAACTTTATAATGACCTTCTATGTCTCTTATTGCTTTTGTCTTGAAATCTATTTTGTCTGATAGAGGTATAGCTATTCCTCTTCTTTGTGGTTTCCATTTGTGTGGAATATCTTTTTTCTATCCCTTTTTTTCAGTATATATATGCCTTTATTGGTGAAGTGTGTTTCCTGTAGGCAACAGATTATTAGGTCATGTTTTTTATCCATTCAGCCACTTTATGTCTTTTGATTTTGCTTTCTGGTTGTTTTGTGGTCTTTTCTTCCCTCTCTTCTATCTTTAGTTTAGTGAAGGTGATTTTCTCTGGTGCTTTTTATTTTTTTGTGTATTCATTATATGTTTTTAGATTTGATATTAACTTGAAACTTGCAAATACTAGAACTCATTGTTTTAAACGGATGACAACTTGACACTGGTTGAATAAACAAATAAGCAAAAAGAAAACTAATAAAAACTCTATAAGTTAACTTCATCTCTCCCTTTTAAAACTTTTTGTTGTTTCTATTTCTATCTTATTATACTGCCTATGTCTTAAAAAGTTCTTGTAGTTATTGTTTTTGATCAGTTCATCTTTTCATTTTTCTCCTTAAGATATGAGTTGTTTACACACCACAATTATAATGTTATAATATTCTGTGTTTTTCTGTGGACTTACTATTACCCATGAGTTTTGTACCTTCAGATGATTTCTAATTGCTCATTAACATTCTTTTCTTTCAGATTGAACTCCCTTTAGCATTTCTTATAAGACCGGTCTCATGTTGATAAAATCCCTCAGCTTTTGTTTGTCTTAGAAAGTCTTTGTTTCTGCTTCATGTTTGAAGGATATTTTCACTGAATATACTATTCTAGAATACCATTTTTTTTCCTTCAGCAGTTTAATATGTTATGTCACTTTCTCCTGGCCTGTAAGTTTTCCACTGAAAAGTCTGGGGCAGATGTATTAGAGTTCTGTTGTATATTATTATTATTATTTTTTCTCTGGATGCTTTTAGGATCCTTTTTTTATCCTTGACTTTTGGAAGTTTGATTATTAAATGCCTTAAGGTAGTCTTCTCTGGGTTAAATCAGCCTAGTGTTCTAAAACCTTCTTGTACTTGACTGTTGATATCCTTCTTTAGGTTTGGAAGTTCTCTTTTATTATGCCTTTGGATAAATGTTCTATTCCTATCTTTCTCTACCTGCACTTTAAGGCCAATAACTCTTAGATTTGCCCTTCTGAGGCTGTTTCCTAGATCTCGTAGGTGTGCTTCATTCTTTTTTATTCTTTTTTCTTTTTCTCCTCTGACTGCATATTTTCAAACAGCATGTCTTCAAGCTAAATCTTTGTTCTGCTTAATTCTGCTATTAAGAACTCTGATGCATTCTTCAGTGTGTTACTAGCATTTTTCAACTCCAGAATTTCTGCTTGACTCTTTAATTATTTCAATCTGCTTGTTAAATGTATCTGATAGGATTCTAAATTCTTTCTCTGCGTTATCTCAAATTGCTTTGAGTTTCCTCAGAACAGCTATTTTGAATTCTCTGTCTGAATAAACATATATCTCTGTTTACCCAGGATTGGTTCCTTGTGCTTTATTTAGTTCATTTTGTGAGGTCATGTTTTCCCAGATGGTCCTGATGCTTATGAATGTTCATCAGTGTCTGGCCATTGAAGAGTTAGGTATTTATTGTATCTTTGCAGTCTGAGCTTGTTTGCACCTGCTCTTCTTGAGAAAGCCTTCCAGTTGTTTGAAGGGACTTTAGTGTTGTTATCTATGCCATATCTTCGGTAGGACACATCTCAAGCCCTGTAATGCTGTGGTTCTTGGAGACTTGTAGGGGTTCTGCCTTGGTGGTTTTGGATAAGATATGGAAGAATTAGCTGGATTACCAACCAGAGACTCTTGTTCTCTTCCTTTACTTTCTTCCAAAGACATGGAGTCTTTTTCTCTCTCTGCTGAGCTGCCTGGAGCTGGGGGAGGGGTGACACAAGCACCCCTGTGTCCACCCCTACTGGAACTGTGCTGGGTCAGACCTGAAGGAAGGGTCTTGCTCAAGGCCTGCTGTAACTCCTACCTGGCGACTACCTGCATTTGCTCAAGGCCCTAGGGCTCTACAATCAGCAGGTGGTAAAGCCAGCCAGCCAGGTTTGTGCCCTTCCCTTTAGGGCAGCAAGTTCCCCCAGTCCCTGGGTGAGTCCACAGATAGTGTCAGGGAGCAATGACCAGGAGTCAGAAACCTTAGAAATCTACATGGTGCTCTATTCTACTGTGGCTAAGCTGGCACTGAACCCACACAACAAAGTACCTTCCCACTCTTCCCTCTGCTTTCCCCAGGCAGAAGAGTCTCCCCATGTCAACCACCATCACAGGCCCGCAAGGAGTAGTGCCAGGCTACTGCCAATGTCCACTTAAGGCTCAAGGGCACTTTAGCCAGTTTGTGGTGAAGGTTACTAGTCCTGAATATCTCCCTTCAGGGCAGTTGGCTCCCTTCTGGCCCAGGGTAGGTCCAGAAATGCTAAGAGCCAAGGCTTGAAATCAAGGATCCCAAGAGGCTGCTTGGTGCTCTACCCTACTGTACAGTTACCCTACTATAACTGTAACTACCAAACTGATATCTAAGCTGCAAGACAAAGTCCCCTTTACTCTTCCCTCTGTTTCTCTCAAGCAGAAGGAGCCTCTCCTTGTAGTCACCACAGCTGTGAATGTGCTGGGTCATACCTGAAGCCAGCACATCTCAGAGTCTCACTCAAGGCCCATACCATGTACTACCTGGTTACTACTACTGAGTGTTCAGGTTCCAAGAGCTCTTTAGTTAGCAGGTGATGAATCCTGCCAGGACTGTGTCCTTCCCTTCAAGGCAGTGGGTTCCCTTCTGGCCTAGGGTGTATCTGGAAATGTCATTCAGGAGCTAGGGCCTGGGATGGGGCCCTCACAACTCTGCCTGGTGCCTATCCTGCTGCAGCTGAGCTGGTATCCAAGTTGCAAGACCTAGTCCTCTTTGCTTTCCCCTGTTCCCAAGCAGGGGGAAGGGGTCTCTTTCAGAGCTGTGAGCTGCACTGCCTGTGTTTGGGGGAGGGGTGGTGCAAGCACTCCATTAGCTGCCTTAGCTGGTGTCTCACTAGGTCACATGCCCCCCAAGACTACTATCTCTGAGCCCAAAATAGCACTAGGACATACAGTCCTTGTGGCCTAGACTGCCTTTCAAGTTTATTTAGAGCATTTTAGCCCATGGTGGTCAGGCTTGCTGACACTCAGGTTTTGACCATTGGGATGGGTGATTCCCCTCTGGCTAGGGCTTGTCTAAATACTCCCTCTGTGGGTGTTGGCTGAGTTCTGTCTGGCATTGGTAAAACTGAGTTCCAATGCAAAGTCCCACAATTGCTGTATTCTCCTTCCCCCAAACATACAGATTCTCTCTGCACACTTCATGGCTGCTGCTGGGGGATGGGGGAGGGGTAGCATGGCAATTCAAGACTGTCTTTTCTACTCTCTTCAGTGTCTCCTTCAGTGATATTAAGTTAAAACTAAGTACTATGATCACTCACTTGATTTTTGTTTCTTATGAAGGTGCTTTTTTTGTGTAAATAATTGTTAAATTTGGTGTTCCTATGGGGAGGATGATCAGCGGAGGATTTTATTCAGCCATATTGCTCTGCCTCCCTTCCTTTTTGTTTTTTGTTTTTGAGATGGGGTCCTGCTCTGTCATCTAGGGTAATGTGCAGTAGTGTGATCATAGTTTACTGTAGCCTTAAAGTCCTAGCCTTAAGTGATCTTCTTGCCTCAGCATCCTGAGTAGGTAGGACCACAGGTGCATGCCACCATGATTGGCTAGTAAAAAAAAAATTATTTAATAGATGTCTTCCTATGTTGTCCAGACTGGTTTTGAACTCCTGGCCTCAAGCAATTGTCCCATGTCAGCCTCGTCTATAGGTGGGTTTACAGGCATGAATTATTATCCCTGCTTAGTTCTGCTTTTGTTTTATGTATTTTGAAGCTCTGTTGTTAGGTATATAAATGTTTCAGATTGTTATGCCTTCATATGAAACTGACCTTTTAATCATTATTAAATTACCCTTTTAAATTCTGATGATGTTTTTGTTTTAAAATCTTTCTGAAATTAATACTAGCACTGCAATTACATTTTTTTAAAACTATAAAAGATATAGAAGAAAATATAATGGCTGTTTATTTTATTTTTTTTGAAAGAAAGAAAAAGAGAAAAGAAGAAAGAAAGAAAGAGTGAAAGAAAGAAGAAAAAAAAGAATATAAGAGAGAAAGAAAGAGGAAGAGAAAGAGGGAGAGAGAACGGGATTCTTGTTCTATTGCCCAGGCTAGAATGCAGTCTAAAAATGGGTATTAAAAACCTCTTTTATGCCAATAATTGTGCTTA